>LQNS02278176.1:1138956-1151028 GCA_001587735.2 Parhyale hawaiensis | reverse complement strand
TCACTGTCAACAGATTCTATGCTTGTCTAACGAAAGCAAATTCAATTTATATGTTACGTACTCCAGTTGTATTTTCCAGAGCAACTTTTAAATTATCGTGCCCGTTCTTGCAACCAAGGGGCAGGCTCCACTTGCGTATCACAGATACAAACGAATTAAAGAGCTAATCCATGACTGATAGGATAGGCAATACCTCCCCATAGAACCCTTAGCCTAACCATCGAATTTATTCCCTATCTAAAAGTGAAGAAGATGTGTCAAACAAGATCACAAATCAACAAGCAAGCAAGACCGGTTCACAGACTTTTAGTATAATACTAGACTAGATAGATAGATTAGCCCCCAAGACACGGCTTGGTATGATCACAAACTCATTGATATCACAACCCAGTTCAGAAGCTATGAAGCGAGTGACACAAAGAATAATGAACAAAATAGCATAAATAGTCTTCGAGATTTAAATGCTTTTAATCCTTATATAATAAAACGCTTCGTGTATTTATTTATATACTAGCGGGACCCTTGGAAATTCCACGGTCGGTTAGTTGCTGCCCTCACTTTTTATAATGAAGCAATCTAACCTTACGCTATTATAACTCACCTTAGTTCACCTAATGCAGCTTCTCAACCTAACCTACCGATAAATAGCGCCTGTTCCTTAATCATAACGGACTACCGCAAACCTCAAGTGCGAGAGTTGAAGCATGTCAACATTGCTCCCTATCCTTCCCCTTGCGCTGCTGTGTATGCAGCTTCGACTTATCTAATATTATATTCAATAACTGCTTAAACTCCTAGCCGCAGCAGCTATTCCCCTACTGCCAGGGCCACGTGCTCACTTTAGACTCTGTCTCTGAATTACTTTTGAGTTTCAATTCACAACTTTACATAATGTTTTACAATTGATGTGTCTTAATAGATTCAACCGTTATCATGGGCACAGAAACAACTGTTCCAAGAACGTTAAGCGCCCCCGTGTTCCAAATTGAAAGTCACGCAAAAACTATGCGTCATTGCAATTCTAAAAATTAACTCAAAAGTAGGAGGTACATATTCCCAAAGCTTGGCCATTGCTGCTTGTCATAACGTACAAACTGCCAGAAACGACTCAAACCTTAGATACTCTTTTTTAGTGGCATAGCAATGTCCAATCAGATACAGATTTGCGTGGCAATGCAACTTTTACGTAGGCGTACGCGCGCCCAAAGTCACCTGTACATGCACAACATATCTAGACACTATATTACTGGTGGATCTCGAAAAATTTTCGCCCCTATACATATATCATGATAGAGATATGAAGACAGCATAAGCAAATATAACAATCTCCCTTTTAGGAGGTACTTTTCTCATTGCTTCTCTTCCTTGCACGCCTTCGCTATCCTTTGTTTCTCATCGTCTGAAGATAACATTATTCAGACTTTCACGTTTTTAACGGTTCCATTTTCAATGGTGTATTTGATCATTTCAATTCTACTACGGGACCCGTGGCTGCGTTACAGTTGATGTGCGATAGCCTGCCAACATAGTATAACACTCAGCCCATTAAAAAAAATAATTCATGTCGCTGAAAGTGCTTTTTCTGTTGGTTTACGTCATTTCTCTAGAGTCTAAACATTCCACGTGCTCTTGAAAACTGCAGTTTAGAATGATGCAGTTGAGAACTGCTTCGTTTGAACCGTATTATGGCTACGATCGAATTTTCCCATATTTGGATCGGTATGCAACCCCAGCAACGTGAATATTACAAGAAATGAAATTTGATATCATGGTAGGTATGATACGTGCAAAATGAACTTCAAGTCTTTGCTTCGAGACTGACTGAAAGTTTTTCAAGTGCGAGCTGAAAGAAAACATTTGTGGCTGAACTTCCTTGTAGCCAAAATCAGAGCTTCTTACAAGTTGAATTTTCCCGTATCCTTTATTGAAGAGCGTAACATATGAAGGAACGAAGGACCGAACGAACGAAGGCCAACGCTGTTAATGTTATAGATTTCGTGTCCGCTTCGAAGGAAAAAATGAAGGCGAAAAATGAGCCACGTTGCAGATTTTGTAAATCGATGACCAGGTTGCAGAAGATGACGAATGTTGTCCTCCCTTTATCTGAAGACACTTCTCGCTTGAAACACTTCTTGAAATCGGAACACTATAGGCGTCTGTTTGGGGCCACGCTCGTGATGAGAATCACCGTGATCATGATCATCGTGATCACTGAAAAGCACAAGAACGGTCAACGATTTTGTAAACAAACCAGAGACGCCATGTCAGTTTTCAAAAAAAAATATATTTTTATCGTATTTTTACCGCAAATGGTAGGGAATGGATTTCTTATGAGCCTTTATTTATTTTGAAGCTAATGCATAACTGAACTAGCAGTGATTAAAGCATTTTGAACATACACATGCATAAAACAAAGGAAACTACAATTCTGGAAGTCAATATTACAAACAATCATCATAACAATATTCAATTTATCCCTAAATATAAGAAAACATCACCACCTTGCATTTCAAATTTTGAATTTTTACTTGTCCAACGGCTGGAATCACTCTTTGATCACGCATGATTAGCCTGGGGAGGAAATCACGCTGCGATCAATTCTCACCACTGATCACGGTTGATTGCTATCAGAATCACGTCAAAATGGGGTCACAAAAACGCGCGAATCCTGCGCGATCAGTGGGAAACTTCCGCGCGGTGGTCACAAAAATACGCCTTATGTATGTAGCTTCTGGAGTCCGATTTTATAACTTTTTTCTCTTTAGTGACCAGATCACGACGTATAAATTCGACAGATGGTCGACGAAGCGCTCTGGAGGCGGTGATTTTTCACGGGCAGCAGACAATCATTTCTTCTAGCTTACTGTTTTCTTATTTGATAAAGTAGTTTTCTCTTCGAAGGCCAAAATTTCAGGACTTTCAAACGAAGCAGATATTTGAGTTGGAAAGACGGTATCAACGGTAGCATTGCTACAGAGCGCCAACATTGTATATAAGCTAAAGGGCTGGCGTAGCATTCAAGTTTATTGACGTTTTTTGCTCAAGATTTTACTTCTGCCTTGTGATATAAAAGACCTACGGATGAGAGCACGAGAGAGGATCAATGAAGAAGTAAATCAGAGAAGATTCCGAAGATTCCGCCTGTAGGTAGTAGGCAAACATATCAATAATTTGCAGGAATTTTTTTTTCAGCACGGGTCCATTGAATGCAACTCTTGCTCCTCCAGCGGCTCTTGTCGTTCCCATGGAGTCTGATATTCATTACTTCTTCTCTACATCGAAATTGTATTTTCTTTTGGGTTACGTTGTACACATTTTGTGGAAACCAGCGAATAGTAGAGGAACCTATTTTTTCCGGTGTAGTACACTTAGTAATTATTTATTCCAACTTCTTGGAAGCGATAATCTTACTCTGCTGAAACTATCTCACTGTGCATTCAGGATACGCAGCAGAAATGAAATTCAGTGTTGTTTGAGCTCTTACTAATACATTTAAATTTTTGTATGTCATCTAAGGGAGGGAAAGAGTATGCTGCAGATGAGTTGAAGTGTACTGCTCAGAAGAAAGCACGCATCACATTCGAGAATTTGAGTTGGCCGTCGTAGCGTTTTCCTCTATATTTTAGTCAGGAAAGTACAATCATTGCAGAAGTGTCATCACAAATTTCTTGTGATGAATAAGAAGCAAGTCAAGGAACATAAGATTCCAGACTGGCCTGTATTAAGTAAATTTATTGATTATTGCGTGAATTTTTTCACTCGCGGGTCCACTATAGAGATAAGATAAATTGGGAAGGTTTGAACGATGAGCTGCCGTCTGTGAACTGGGACACTCTTCTAAATGACTCTACTCAAAATGAAGCAATGAACGAAATCTTTGAAAACGTTCTGTTGGGAAAGTGCGTGAAATACCTACCACCGGCTAGAAGGAAATGTCCTAATAACCGCCACCATAAATTCCGCAAAAGCTTACTAAAGAAATGAGCAAGATTGATCAAATGCCAAAAGTCATCGTATGTATTTATTATAGCGACAAATTGAATGCCGGCGAAAACTAGAAGAGATTGAACACATCAAATAGCAAAATCTCATGATGAAGAGAAACAGGGAAAAAGAACTGCAAACCATCAAGAAGAAAAAAGAAAACAGCAAGTACTTCTCTTATACATCATATTACTCGTCTCTGAAAACAAAAATAGGACCATTATTGGACGAAAGTGGATCAATGACTGATAACGATCAAGAAATGAGTGAAATAGTGAGCCGTCAATACCAGAAAGTTTTTAGCAAAAAGACCAGTATCCCTGATGTTCAATTATTAGAAGTAACTAAGAGCTACCAAATGGATTTTTAATTCACAAAACTAAGCATTGAATTAGTCATCGATGAAATTAGCGGGAACAGTGCTTCAGGGCCAGATGATGTTCCTGCAAAAATCCTTAAAATGGGCAAGCTAAGCATTTCTTACCCGCTCTACAATATGTGACGTAAATCATAGGACGATGGTGTTATACCAAGCACTTATAAACACGCAGTCATTACCCCAATCCCCAAAACTGGAAACGGTACAGATCCAGCTAACTATTTCGAGTCTACTTGTCTTCCGTGTGCCCGAATCCCTGCCACCGAAGATATTTATTTCCAGTCCGCTTGTCTTCTGGCGTCTGAGCTACTTAACTTATAATTATATTCAATTTTGGGATAGATGTCTTCCGTGTACTCAAGCTTCACTACAGTTACATGTTGTGAATTTTAAATTTATTTCCAAGGTGTCTTTCTTCCTTACACTCGAGTTTCTCTGCTGCCAAATATTTATTTAAGTATATGTAACCGATCTTGGTAGTAATCATTGTGCTTAATGGTTTACATCTATGCTCGACTATGTGTACAGTGTATGCATTGAAAAACCACTCCGACTGCCCGTGTTGTTACGGTAGAGTCAGTACAGTCGAATAGAGATGTTCAGACTCCTATCGTAGTTCTTTTTTTTCCTTTACGGTTCTATACCTCTTCTCTTTCTGATCGCTGGAGGGACAAGGCTCGATCTATCGCAGAAGCAGTTAGAGAGGTGTTCAAGGTATTCAGGAATATGAAGTTACTAATTTCTTCCATATAAGATTAATAAATATTTTAAGTGATGAGATTGTCACATTCCTCAATTCGGTAAAATGGTCTCATTCTTGAATTTGTTGAGGTCATCAAATTCTTCAAGTTGATGAGGTTTCCTCAATTAACTTACTGTACCAGAATTCCTGTTCCTCTTCAAAGTTGTTGCCGGGATTTGGCACAAAAAATGATAATAGTAATAATGTGAAACTAGAACAAATAAGGTTGGCGCTACATATGCTCGTCAGTCGTCAAATTTACTCAATTGTATGCTGGCGCATTTGATTTTCAGCGAAATTAGGAATTCGAGGGTTGACTTCTCCAGAACTTCAGACAGGACAATGATCGTTTGTGAAACAACGGTCAAAAACTCAAGCATAAAGCTCGAAGAACAACCTTAAGTCAGCAGTTCCTTCCGAATTTCATAGTCAGCATTTGGAATAAACTCCCTTCAAACGTTGTTGATGCGAGTCAGTCAACGCGTTTAAAAATAGTCTCGACGTACATTGAGAGAGACATCCTCCACAGCTAAGAACACGTCCTCCACCAGGAGTAACAAACTCTTGAACTCTATGAATTGCATTTATGATCAACTCGTGGCTGAGATCTTCCTTTCTTCTTCTGGTTCTTTACTCTGTCATCTATACCCTACTAGCATAATGGGAATAGCTCAGAGAGGGCTGGGGCGTAAGTCCCGGTGTCTCTGTGGGAATAGGACTGTTGGTCCGTCTACTGCCGCCTATCTTATCTAATCTATAGAGCCGTCTCATTACCTAGCCACGTAGTGAAATCGTTTGAAAAGGTGTTCCCTAAACACATTGTACACCATCTAGGGAGTAATGACCTACTCACATCAAAACAACATGGTTTTCGACATACACGTTCCACTACGTCACAACTGCTGGAACATTATGATTAGATCGTAAGGATGTGGACGTAATATGCTATATTTTGCTAAGGCCTTTGACAAGGTTGGCTACGGACTAATAATGTTAAAACTTTCCTGTATGGGTATCCGTGGAAAACGTTTTCGGTGGCTTGAAGCATTCCTATCAAATAGAACTCAAAGTATAATCGTCAACAACAAAGTGTGATCAAGACAGCCGGAACTCAGTGCCGTGTCACAAGACACCGTGCTTGGGCCTGTTCTTTTCTTTATCATGATAAATTACATGAGGTACGGATGAAACAATGCATTTGCTGACCATAATAGCTGTGCAATCTTTGGAAGGTACACCGAGATTTGGAAAGCATCTGTCAATGGTCGGTAAAAATAATATGACCTTTAATGAAACAAAATTCGAACTGCTAAGATACCAAAAAATTAAACACTCTTTGAATCAACACTATATACCACCAGCGATGGGCATGAATTTGAAAGAAAGACAGTTTTAAAGAGACCACGGAGTGAGAATGCAAGACGAAGCTACTTTCGAAGAACATATTGCTAGAGTTATCGCTGTGGGAAAAAGATGGAGTGGATGGGTTTTAAGAACTTTCTCGTCACGCGAAGTAAATGTGATGCTCACACTATGGAAACAATTAATTCTTCCGAGAATAGAATACTGTTTTCCACTTTGGATGCCGAGTACAAGCTAGAACAACTTGAAGCTATCCAAAAATCGTTCCCGGCCATAATTCGAGGCATGCATGACTACGATTACCACAAACGAGCTGGATGTCTCCAATTGTATTCAATACAACGAAGATTCGAGCGATTTACAATCATATATGTGTGGAAAATTCTGGAACGCATCACTGTGAATGGAGTGGATGGGTTTTAAGAACTTTCTCGTCAGGCGAAGTAAATGAGATGCTCACACAATGGAAACAATTAATTCTTCCGAGAATAGAATACTGTTTTCCACTTTGGATGCCGAGTACAAGCTAGAACAACTTGAAGCTATCCAAAAATCGTTCCCGGCCATAAGTCGAGGCATGCATGACTACGATTACCACAAACGAGCTGGATGTCTCCAATTGTATTCAATACAACGAAGATTCGAGCGATTTACAATCATATATGTTTGGAAAATTCTGGAACGCATCACTGTGAATGTGAATTGGCGGATTGTCGCCAGACACTCAGAAAGAGCTGGAAGGACTTGCAATATACGCATCCCAATCAGAGATGGCGGAAAAGCCGTGGCCACAGAATATTCTAATAGCTTCGCCGCGCGGTGAGCAAGATTTTTAACAAAATGCCTCGGCATATTCGAAACGCCACTGATGTCAAAATTATAGAGTTAAAAAGAAAAGTTTACTCGATCCTTATTTAAGAAGAATGCCAGATAGAACAGCGGTCAGCGGTTACGTGCACTGTGGATATAATTCGCTGTTGGCTCTCTCTTTGGTCGCTAACTGATGTCCCACAGAAGATACCCAGCAGCGTGACTCCACACACCAAGTCCGATGGTAGGCAGTTTAAGTGAGATGATGTCATAGTAAACTAGAACGCCTCCTGGCGTAAGACCATCACCCGCAGTGTTAGCTAAAAAAAAAATTCAACGCTGTCATGTTTGATGGCCAGCTAACTCTAGAGTTTTGGCACTTTTCACATCTAGGTCAGCCCACCTGACTCCCTGCAAAAAAATATAAATATTGCTCAACTCCTTCCTCTCTTTTAGGATGGACAAACAAGCAAAGATACAAATATACAAATATTTATATACATCTACTTAAATCTTCAATGCATGCATTATCACCCTCCTCACTTCGTTCGCGGGTAACAAAAATAGAGATATAGTCTGACAAAGAAGTTTTAAAAGTTTAATATCAATATCAGAGATTGTTAATAAAAAACAAGCAGAAGAAGCATGATACATAATTAAGACGGGCCACGATGAACATCAAATTGAAGAAACAAAGCGAGAAGACGATGTAAACGCTACAAAATTTCTTGTTGGCGGGCGAAATATTCGGAAAGATGAAAAGTAAATACATTGTCTGCATCTGCTTTCGGTCGTGTTGGCTTGCTGGCGTTTAAGTCAGCTGTTAATGGCATTTTGTTGGATTATCTATAGCAGCGTTTCGGGCTTCCCTGTGTTGCATAATGCTTCATTTGGGTTGTACTACCTGTCTGTGGTTGCCCGTGATTATACACTAAAGTGTGTGTGTGTGGGGGGGGGGGGTATGCTGCCAGGATAGTTGTAATTCATTCAAGAACTAGAGGATGGCTGCTGACATGACTGTTTTGTAATATCAGTAGCCGTCTGCTAGTTCGTGAAAAATGCAACTATCCTGGTACTAAACTCTGCAGCACGCCCACTTTATTCCCCATCCGTAATGCTGCGCCCAATATGATTTAGGGGCGCAGCTCTGTGGTATTGTGTTTTTAGGCTAACATGGAGAGAAAATTGACTGTTGGCCTGTAGATTTACACCAATGGATAGTCAGAGCCCGGCCGTTTTAAAGTCACGATGCAGGTAGCATACTATCACCCGCGCTTCGCAAACGAAGTGAGAGAGGTAATTGTTTTCAATTTTCGTTGAAGATTCAAGTATATTTGTCTGTCTGCCCAAAAAAGTTGGACAATGTTCACAATTTTTTTGCAGGGAGTCATTGAGGTTGACCTAGATGTGAAATATACCAAAAACTCTAGAGTTAGCTGGCCATCAACAATGACGGCGTTCAAAATTGTCCCGCACAGCGGCTAATGGTCTTTCGCCCTTGGGTGTTCTATTTTTTTTTTTTTATTATTCTAGATATGCGAAAAGCTTTATTATTAGAATAGAACTATAGTTACGGTACGGAGTGCTGATGGAACTTAATGCAAGTACGATTGTTATGTGAGCAATATGATTGCCAGAGTTTTTTAGTAAGAGAAGATAAGATTATACAGAGCAGGTGGAATTTTCGGCACGAGCGAGTGACTCGCATTCGCTGAGAGAATATTGTTAATTAAACTATGTAAGTTCTACACGGAAGAGCATACAACAGGTTGTGGTCAGGACCACCGCAAAAATCATCTCTAAAGCAAACTGCAAAAACCATCGTCTCTGTAAATAAGGCTTGCTAGCTCCAGAAGTTCGGTAATAAAGTTTTTAATGCAGTAGTGTTGATATTTGAAAATTCGCTATTGCATTTTGTGCAAACAGAAACGCAATGCTTTCATCATCATATAAAAATAACAACAAAACACTGATGTATTATGGATTGGTAGTCGCTCACTGTTGTGTGGCAAGTATAAATTTTATATTTACTCTGGGCAATTTGGGAGCTGATTGTTTACCAGTGTTATCCTTTAATCGTTTTCTTTCAGATCTCTCAAAGAAAATGTACTCATGCACAACTATTAGAAACATCCTCGGCGCATGTTTTAATTGCAAAGTTTGGGTTATCTCTGTTACACCAAGGAAGCAAAGAGTGTTACACTCTTTGCCTCTTGGTTACACCTACACGCTGTGCTACTGACACCCGCTGTTCAAAAATTGTATTGCAATCACAACCCGAAAGGCAGGGCCGGGATGCATAAAACTTCAGTAGTAAGTGTATTTAGCTCACAGATTTTCCCCTAACTTCTGAAAAATGGACTTTTTGAGCTCCGGGCTGCCGCCTAAAGAGATTTTCCTTTATTTTTGCACTTAAGTGTGGTAGTACTAAATGCCGTTAAGGAAACAGCTGGCGAATCTCTAGTTCAATAAAGAAACATATAACAAGTGCAACTGTGGTTCACAATTGCTAATATGAATGTTTTCTAAGTATTTTCACAAAAATTCCCCCCCGAAAGTCATCTTTTAGCTATGTTTATCAAAACACTCTACTTGCAGTGAAATTTTCTTCGCATCTCTGGCAACTTGCTGCTGCCTCTGGCAGCTCTCCTGCGAACTTCGATGGTGTAATTTCAAAATAAATGAAGTCCTTGTTATAGGCCAGAGATCAGTTCCGGACCCAAGTGGGTTTGAACAAGGAATTGGCACTGCGCAAAACCTCACGATGCGTGTTGCAATCAGACTGCCAGTGTCACGCATGTTACTCCAGATTCAGTGCGACTCCAATTAGGTAACATCGACGACAACCTGAACGTGAATTACTTGTCCGATTGGGTGCTAAAATTAAGCCTTGAAATTTTAGACGCAAGCATTGGCTTTGCTTATGTGAATCATGTTGCAAGTGTTAGAAGCAACGCGATTACGTTCAATTGACTGAAGGCTCCCTTTTGGAAACCAAGATTAAATTCCTGGAAGTCTGAAGTGTTACCGATTAAGGGCCAATGTCAGTAACTCAGCTGAACGAATCGAATCCAGCTCACTTGCCTTAACTTTTGGACGAGTTAAGCTTAACTTCAGCGTCCAGTCGAACGTAACCTTATATAGAGCTTTGAGCTGGGTAAGAGTACCTTTGTTTACAAACATTGCCTTTACTTATAAGCAGCGTGATCACTTGATATACGAAAATGAAGAGTTTGTCCCATGGCTGATGTATGTATGTGTGCTCTCCTGCAGGTTTTTGCATTTTATTCCCAAAGCAGAAACAAAACAGCTTAATTAAAGCTCCGCCAGCAATGTTAAGTTTGAGGTTTCTGCTTATTCAGCTGAGATTGCATAGCAAAAAGTACTTAGCTATAATTTTGGAAGAAAATCATTTCATTTCATATCAATGAATGACTCTTGAAAGAGTTTCACCCAGTGAGGAATGTATTTCTCACAATGAAAAAACAACCAACATGGGCACAATTATTGTTAATTATAGACGCTTCGTAAAATAACAAAGTCATAGAAAGCGTTTCCTGAAAATAGTAAGGATAACAACTGTCCACTATGTAATAAAACACAGTTGTTGGTCGCTTGCGCCAATGTTGGTCCGTCTCCGTCACGCAGTTGAGAGTGTAATAGGAAAAAATTCATGTACTGAAAAACAAGTTGAGATACCATACAATTTCAGCGCTTTGAGTACCGGTGATAAATATAGCTCTGGATCTCCATCCTCTGGATCCCGGGCTCCGGATCCCCAGCCTCTGGATCCTTAGCCTCTGAATGCCCGCTTTCATTGTTGAATGATATCGTAACAGTTGAATTCACGCTGAGCAGACGCCTTTTCGACGCTGGAGGTTCAACAATCAGTTGGTATCCACAATACAGTGGGCCCTGGGCATTTCCCGTGAATTCTTTTGGCTGAACTATATTTTCTTAGTGCAACTTAACGCTTGATCAATTCCAAGCTGATATTCACTCCCTATCTTGCAGGGGGATGTTTTGCTATATCACAAAATTCATGGTTGTACAGCTTGCGTTTCATTAATGGAAGATCAGGCCTGCAGGGATGAGACCTGTAATACAGTATAACCTATACTGGGAACCGGAACAACAAAAAGCTCAACCAGAAAATTTTTGCGTCTTTTTTGACGACTGGGCCCTCTAGTTTTAGAATAAAAGAAAGTAAATCTAACCACGGCAACCACTAAAACAATAAGTAAATGAACTAGAGTATTGTGAGAACGCTTACCTCCGCCAATAAAAGCAGTGGTTACGAAAAAATTTAAATTGGTTCTGAAGCTAGGAAAATCAGTACTATATAATAATTCACGTCGTGTTTTTGTTTATTTATTTATTTATTTATTTATTTATTTATTTATTTATTTATTTATTTATTTATTTATTTATTTATAACTACATATATATCTATCCTGTCACGCTCTATGGGAATAAGATAGTAGAAAATTCAGATACTGAAGACTGTATCATGGATACGGGGGTCGGACTTGAGCGCTCCAGCTGAGTCACCTGAGCTCGCCTGCATGTTCGTGTCTGGACATGTTCAGGTGCCGATGACGGTATCTTGGATACGGGGATCGCACTTGGACGCTCCAGGCAAAGAGATTAGAATACAATAAGAGTGGAAAGCGTGTGCAAATTTTTTGTTCCGATTCCCGTCGCCGTCTGGCGGGGATGTCGCACACTACATTTATTTACAAACAAACCCTTCCAATATGGCGGCGTGTGAAGCAGTGGCTGTAGCGATGCTTAT
>LQNS02278176.1:1119053-1129826 GCA_001587735.2 Parhyale hawaiensis | reverse complement strand
TCACATATTATTGCCCAATCACCGTCGAAAAAAAAAAACAAACGAACGCTATATTAATATGTGTAAATAATTGACATTCAATCGTAATTTAATTAGCTTCGCAACTTAATTCATAACAGTTTACCTAGGTAGCGGTAGGCCATCTGTAACAGGAACATAAGGTATCATGCTAGTGTAATCAACGGTTCCCTTTCGGTCAAGCTTTACAGGACAGAGCGGCAAAGAATATCCTGCCATCTTTTATTTTTTACGAAATGCATTCTTTTGGATGCAGTATGTTTGGCATTGATGATGTGTGGATGGGAAAGGATTGGACGAGGTTCCATGAGGTAGTTAACGTCAAAAATATATGTTTCTGCTCTTTCGTGTATTCTCAAGTGAAAACAGGCCTCGAAAAGTTTCTACAAGTGAGGGTCAGAAATTCATAACTTTTTCAAGTGGTGATCATAACTCCCAAACTGCTCCGGGGTGGAGGACCTTCACATGCTCGAATTCTAGCAGTGCGCTCTATCTTGGCTTCCAGGTAAGGTCCAGGCGCCCTTCCTTCCCTCCTCATACGCTCATAGAAATCCACACACTTCGTATTTTGGCTGCATTGACTACTAATGCCACCCCGTCCATTGTATGCATGGGGCAGTACTGCCCACACTTTGGATACACCTAAGCCAGACCATACGACCTTCCTCTCATTCCCTGACAATGTCAACTCATGAGAAGGTGTGCGGAGCGTGTCGCTAAGGACTGCTGCCATCGCTTCCTTGAGCGCCTCACCCTCCCAAGAATGCGCCAGACCTTGGCCTGTCTACGCGCGCCCTTCACCCACTGCCCTACTGAACTTGACCATCTCCGGCCCACATATTCGCCAACCTTCCCAGGCAGTAGCGATCGTCCGACGGATGCGACCAAGGCTCCTGTCGCCGCCGTCACTGGTGCCGCTCGCTACGTCACAGCCGTAGTCTTCGTGCGTCTGTTTTGTATGTAAAATGCAACGTAACCCAAATTGAGTAGGTTGTATGGGGCACTGAGTAAGGTGACTTTGGATTGAGTAGGTTGTATAGGGCACTGAGTAAGGTGACTTTGTTCGTACCGTTGTCGCTCGTGGCATCATTCGCTAGGTCACAGAGTTTGCTATAATGTTTTTGTACGTTTGCCTGCTTTCTAAAATAAACACCCAAAAAATACATTAGCCGTCTTGTTTGTGTGTGGGTTTCCTGATTTCATGACATAGCTACTTTATGTGTCTTGCTTTTCCTAACGTATGTTGCTCTCAAGTGTTTCTGACTCCTGGTCCTCCCGTTTTTCCGACTCTGCGTCCTTGATACAGTTAGTATTTAGTAGGACCATGAAGTTAGTAACACTGCTTTTTACCAAAATGTAAAAACGTAGTAAGCTACAGAGAGTACTTTTTTACATTTACAAAATTTGGCATCACAAGTAATTACCATTTGGGGACTTGAATTTTCATCTATTATAATTCATAAATAATTATCGTCGAGAAACACTGTTCATGCAGGCTAATTACAGCAAGCCAAAATATAAATCTTCATGAAGCTTAAGAAAATATTATGTACCATGTATTGATGTTGACGTTTGTAATGCCATCCTTTATTATTTGCAGCTACTGAGACCTGAAATTATCTAGTTCGCAAAATATAATTTATTGTCTTTAGACAAGACTCTACTTGTACTGTCTAGGTTATTGGTAATTAGTACTATCTAGGTATTTGGTTAAGCCAAAAACTATGTATGTTGGCATTGCAACATCTTTAATTATTTTTTACAACTCTAGGCCAAGAATTCAAAGTAAATATTTAAAATTTGGGATATTTTTTGCAAAGGGGGTTTCCGGAGTCTGTGAGTCGGGCTTTAAGTTCCGACTCCTAGAGCAAGTGGGTTTCTGACTTCGACTTCCTCTTAATTCCTCCTACTCATGTAACCCTGATTTGAAACTACACGTCCGGGTCCGTCCACCTGGGCGGCAAAGGGTTAAGTCACCTCTACTGGAGTTAGGCCTCCATTGCATTCTTGCTTCCGTGCTCGCCTTGCTTCCTCTTTCTTGCTCCTACCCAGGCAAGGTCTTTACTATTCTTCGGCTTCTTTCCCGACATGCTATTTCCGTGCTCAGTGATCCTCTTTAGCAACACATCCGTATTCGTGCATCAGAAGGACCAACTACCCTTGACATGCTACTTCTTCTGTTGCAGCTATTTTATCCTACGAATGATTAAATATAGGTTCTTTGGTTATAGAGTGATGCAAAAGCTGACCTCGTGTAAATGTTCCTAACTCAGAAACTAGTTAGTGTAGACCAGTGAAATAAAGTGCCGCAGGCTATTAGATTATATTTATATTAACATAGCTGGCAGCAGACGGACCAACAGGCCGATTCCCAGAGAGCTGCCGGGGCTTACACTCTGGCCCTCTATGAGCTGTTGCCATTATGTCAGTATCATATAGATGTATGACGAAGAAAAAATGAGACATAACACTCAGCGAAAGAGATGATGTATAGTTGCAGATCCGCGAAGTGTGGAGACTTTAAGTTAGTTGAGGCGGGAAAGATAATAATCGATTTAGGTGGCCTCCGAAGCTGTGGCCGTTACGAGTTGTGACTTGAGGAGGAGGTATTCGTGGCTGTGGAGGGTTGTAATCCCAATGTTTGTCGCGACGATATTTAAACATGCTGTCTCCGCAGCGGCAACTTAGGAGGGGAGTCTATTCCAAATATTATGAAATACGGAAAGAACTGATGGCTTAAAGTAGTTCTTCCATCTTTATAATTGAGTTTTAGACTTTGTTTCGCGAGCGATCATTAACTTCTCTCTCAAAAAAGTCCCGTTCTGGGTACGTTGTTAGGCTATTCAAGTAGCCTACTTGTTTTTATTAGTTGCCCCGTGAGTCGTCTTTGCTCGAGAGAGAGGAGTCCCATTTCCTTTAGGCAACGTTTGTGTGGCTTGTTTCGTAACTGAGGTATCAATTTGGTTGCTCTGCGGTGAATTCTTTCTGTTTTATCGATACCGTTGCATTGATGTGGTGACCAGAATTGAACAGCAAATTATAATTTATAAACGCGTCGCACCAGTGTTGTGTACAAGGGCATGATTACCTATGTCCTTGAATTTGTACTCGAAGTTCCTGGCAATTAATCCCAGTATATTTTGTTGTTTAGCTTTATCATAGCCACTGCTCGAAATGATCAGCTTTAACATTTTAACATACTGTACTGCTGTCAACGTGTTTTTTTTCTTTTTTAAATATGAGATTACGTCGATGAGATGATCTTCTTGTGGCGCTGGAAATTTTTCTTCAGATCCGTATGAGAATGAAGTCGCTTTTTGATGCATCAGTATCTGCGCTCCAGGTATATGTGCCTATCTCTGCTACCCTGCATTATTGAAAATTCTGAAGTTATGGTGCTGCTACAGATTTAATATTGCACCTGTTTCGATAGCGTGTACTGTCCTCAAATGTGTTTAGTTTGCCGCATTTATCTCTTGCTTTGAAGGGGGCGCTAAATAGGTAATTAGTTTATGTTAATTAGGTTCGCCAATCATATGTTGAATTGCGTCCCAGGGGCGACTCTATGCATTATCATATTCAGTTTGAACTCCGGAACGCCTGTTCTTCCGCACCCACTTTGCTTTTGTAGTTTTTACTGCGACTGCTTACCTTTTTGGCGCTGTTATTACCTCCGCCAAGGAGGTTATGTTTGTGTCGTGTTTGTCTGGCTCTTTGTCTGTCACCAAGATAAGTCAAAAAGTTATGAACCTATCTTTACGATATTTTCAGGGATTGTTAGGTATGTTAACAGTAGCAGATGCTTAACTTTTTGTGAAAATCCGTTTTTCCGTTTATTTGTTTGTCTGCTTATTTTTCTCAGTGCCATAACTCAAGAAGTAATGGACGGATTTCCATGAAATTTGCATGAGTTGTTAAGTTTGTTACGAAGAGTAAATGACAAATTTTTTGTGATGATTTGTTTATTCGTTCGTTTGTTGCAGTGTTCAATTTTGAGCTTGTCAACACAATAACTCAAAAAGTTTGAATGAATCTTTATGAAATTTACAGGAGTTGTTAGTAATGTTAAAACACACAGATAGTTAAATTTTGTTGGTAATCGGGTAGTTCGTTCGTGTGTTTGACTTATGTTTTATCATAATGTTTGTTTGCAGCATAACTCAAAAAGTTATGATCGGATCATCTTCTAATAAATTACAGAAATTGTTAATACTATGAAAAGATACAAGTGATTAAATTTTGGTGTTAATACGAAGAAAATAATGGTTTCAGAACCAATCTCAATTTTTGTTACCGTTGCCTTGCTTGGCGGAGGTATGCGCTTTGAGAGCGCCCTCTAGTTTTTCATATAGTTTTCTTCCCGTGCATGTTTTTCTGATTTTGCCTAAGGTGATGCTTGGCCCTATTTTTCCTCTGTTTTGATCGATCGTAATGCATACTGTAGGCACGGTTTCTTTAAAGCTAATCTAGAAGCTTCTGACTCGACAATTTTATTTTAGATTAGTTTCGATTCGGTTAAATTAGCTTAGTTAGGTTTGCCACCTTAGGGGGTACTCTGTAGATTACTTTAACGCCTTAGCTAGGCATTTGCGACGCCTTTCTTTTGTGTCCCCTGTGCTTCCTTTCATTTCGATTCTCGTACTGATGATACTTCATGCTCTTCTTATTCTTGCCCGACTTACCGTTCTCCTACTCACTGATTTTGTGTGGGAACACCCTCGTGCGTGAGTTCCACGTTTCTATCGTCATAGGCTAACTGTATATCCCTTCTTTCTTCCTTTATGAGATCGTCATTGCTATCGAAACGGAGGCTCAAACTGCTCAATATAACTAGGACTATTTTCGATAGACTGACCAAGAGGCCAGTTCCTAGATAGGAGCCAAAATCAGAGTTTCGGGTCGCTCTGAGCTGTTTCCGAAGCTATGCTTTTGGATTACGCGATCTTAGCAAACTAGTGGTAGTTACCTATTCACGAAACTGTAAGCCGTGTAAACTTGCAAAGCACTGCTTGTTTGTTGCCAAGCAAGTCGTTCTCGGATAATGATGTCAAGAGGTTGCGCTGACGCTGTAGATATCCAGTCAGCATCGTTCCAAACACAATCGACATTTCGCTTTGAGTTCATCGCTGTGTGGGCAGGAACCTCTTGGTCAGCTGTAGCTGTGCGTGGAGAGACTTCCGTAACGTACTTGTAACAGAAAAAAAGTTTGCTAAGTTGGCAAGACTGCGAATGAGTTATTAGGCGGAAGCTTCCATTCCGCTGCTATTGAGAGGTTGCTAATGCCTGCTTTAGACGAGCGCTTGTTGTGGGAGTTAGGATTTCTTGCCAGTATCTGTGTGAGTGCTTGCAGAGAATACGTGCTTGCTATAGAAAGTTCATTGACCTCGGCGTGTTCTTGGGAACTCATTGTGTAAGAAGTGATAATCTTACGATTCTTAGTAATTGCTTCGTACGTTTTGATGTGAAGCTGTTTATTTGGCATAGCCTATTAGTTAACAGGGTTGGTGATTTTTTAAAGATTTTTATTGATATTTTTATTTATTTGATTTTTTTCATATTTTTTTATGTCAAATGATATAATTCTTCATAGTTCTTCTCCAGTGTGCTAAGATAATTGCTACCAAACTACAAAATCTAGTGTAGTAAGTGGTGGAGTAATAATCAGCTATCACCTTTGAAATTCCTGATAAATAATGGTAAAATAGCATTAAGCTTGGCGATGATGAGTCAGTAAAATATATACACATCCAGGTAGCTAAATGAAGTTTTCAATTGTCTAACCAAATTTTTCCAAGAGTGTTGACTGTTGAACAAGTTCAAGTTGCTCGATTGGGTGAAAATGTAAAGCAAACCTTTCGAAGCATGAGATTTGTAGCATCTCACTGTAGCTACAGCTGTGAAGACAACACTGAAAGGTAATGACTAATGACAAAACTAATGCATCTATTTTTTAACCTCAAACTATTATTAACACTGTGGAATTCAGTTCAGAGGCATCAGTATCAGGGGCAGTGCGCGCATATGTACATGGAATTGGCGTGTAATTTGGCGCACATGACATACTACTTGTAGCTATCTATTGTGTTATCTTTCAAAGAAACTATAGTCAATAAGAAACGATATGTATTTTTTAATGAGTGTTAATCGTTTGCAGTGAAGCAATTTCTGCAGCAGCGGTAGCATTAAATTATTTGAATACCATAAAAATTTGAGCACGCACTTTCTCTTGTTTTAGTTACCGAATATAGCTTGCTATGTAGAGGTAGAGGTTGATGAATTCTATTAAGGGGAACCAAAGGTAGGTTGAAAAAAAAAAAAAAACTGGCGTTGTGTTGCATAAATGCTTATAAGGCCTAAGATTAATCATTTGATAGTGTAAATATATTACATTTCATGAAAAAATAAAAAAATACAAATAAAAAAGCATGATTTTTATAAAAAACAAATTTGATTTAATTAATGCCCACCCTGTTAGTTAGTCCTTTGGGACCTCTTTCTTTCTTGATTATTGTTGTTTCCTACTTCTACTGACACTGTTGATTGTGATCATCCTCTTCTTTCCCAGAATGCTCTCCTCTGATCTTTTTTTTCCTCGTTTAGGTTTCCCTCTGTTCGTGTAGACACACCAGCTACCGTACATCTGTCCCTTTCTTTTTCCTCTGGTGGAACACTGCCCTGTGTCCACGAGAGTTTCAACCTTCCCTGGTAACGCAATTATTGTTCTCATTGTCACGACTGTTGCGATCGATGGCTTTGGCTGCCTCGCGGTCTCCTTCATCTCACATGTGATCAAATTCATCGGCTGAGTCTCTTCTTCAATGTACGTTGGACAACATTCATGTGCTGAGCCTGTCTTCTCCTTTAACATATGAATGGCATCCCCTACGACCTAGAGCCTCCTTCTACAAGATAGATCAGTGAGTTTGCATTAGCGTAAGCTTTAGCAAAGTTATGTGATAAGCTTTTATGCTTCACTATATCAATTTTGGCGCAATTTATGTGCTGAGAATTAGCTCCACTGTATAATTGACAAAATTATTATGTTGGGTGGACTCTCTTTTTGTTTCTGACGAAGGCAGAATGTTTCATTTGCTATTTTAAATGTTTACGAAACTTGAGCATTACTCGTTTGCGACGCCTAGTTTTGCGGTTCAACTTATTTGTTGGCTAAATAATTAACGAGAGTCGTAAAGTCAGAGAGAGGTCGGGTGTTTTTTGGACCAAGGAGTCTCAGTTTGACTTTCCTTTTCCCAAGAATAGGAGTTGAAGCCTAAAGGCCTTAGGTATTTACATGGAAATGGGTCTACATTGGTAAGGATTTGTACTTTTTTTCTGGTGTTAGGAGTCGAAATCGGACAGAGGTTGATACTAGGAGTCACGCCCTTCCTAATGTCATCCCTAATTACGACCTAGAGCCTCCCTCCCCGTCAGTTTAGCTTGAGGTAGGGGCCCGAAGGAAGCTATTGGCATTACTTAGCTCCTTCGTTGAATTTCGGGGCTCATAGTAGGCCCTGGCTCATCTTAATTTAGATCTAGGTACGGTACGTCACTTGCATGGGAGTGGGACAAGATCTAACAACCCGAGCAAAAATTGTTTGTGGGGAAGCGGTGCGTGGGAGTGCATCAATTCAATTTTTTGGTTATAGATTTTGTTATTGATTCGTCAGTGTAATGGAGCGGTTGAATTTGACAGCTTGAGATACCTCGAGAGCCGGAGGTGTGCTGCTCAAGGTTACGCCCTCGGACTCGTAGATACTATCCGAGAACTTGCATGGAGTGCCAGTCGAAGAACTTCGTCCATCCGCAGGCTTGGCGCTGTTGGCGTTGCGTGACCTACGGGGCGCCGCTGCACATCCTCTCTCGGTTTCCCGTCGTCTCGGCGCTCCTGTGCTTGTAAATTCCCTAGTTATTTGTCTCTCATCTGAGCTACTTTTTGTCCCGTGTACTGAGGACATGATGAACCACTTCACTGACCAAGGCAAAATGTCCATCGTCCTAGCCAAACTTTTAGAAAGTGTTAGACGCGATATCTATTTCGAAACTCCATTTATTTTCATGTTTTAGCTGGATCCTAAAAACGCACCGAATTGCATAAAAATTAAGGAATTTGTTGCATTTTTTTTTTCGTCGTAATAGCGGCGTGCCGGGAGCACTATGGGCCTTGACCATTTCCTTACGGAATTGTGTATTTCCACGTGTTCATTGGAATCTATTTCTCAGCATAGGATAACTGTACTATGCTTCATTTCTTCAGAGATAGATCATTTATTTCTTATACGCGTGGAGGTATTCTTCTTTTAATACCAGCACAACTAGTTCAATACTTGTATCGTAAAACACCAAGGGACAATCAGATACTGCATTGAAAGCTGCATATGCGGTACAGCAGAACTACTGAAACAGGCACTGGCAAACCAATCGCATGAGTTTCGGGAGAACTCTTGTCTTGAAGATAACCAGATGTACTGAATGACAACAGCATCAAAAATTAGCTGGTTTTTTTGAGAATGGAAGTCAAGTTTGCCAATCCTATTACATGGGAGTAGCCCCCCTATGAGAACCCATAAATTACCCAAGCCTTGGTTAGGCCTTCGGGACGTTTGTCTCTCGTGACCACTTTGATGACTTCCATTTTCCTACTGCTGCTTTGCCATATTCTTCCTATTCTGATTGTCTATTTTCTGTTATTCCTGTGCTTTTTCACTCTGCTGTTTCTATGCATGGAGTCTGCATTTGGCATAGCCTATTTTCGGCATGGATTCCTTATATCTTGTACGTGTTCCTTCATTCCTCTTTTATTTTGAATCACAGTGAACTCTGTCGTTGGGTTGGCGCAATAATAATGTATGTACAACTACGATGTACTATAGACCGACCAGGGTCCGCGCTCCCGTCCAGCTTGGTCGGTCCCGACCTGGTAATCTATAGTGACTTCTCGGCCCCGGTGAAGTTCAAATTCCTGCCAGTGCCTAGTAAATACGGATAGCAGCCCCGACCATTTTTGTCGCCCCTGCCTCTGCCAAATTTCAGCCCCAGTCGATCTGTGCTATGTACCATACATTTGTGTGATCTAGGTTACTATACTTACAAATGGTGTAACATTTGGTAAGCTTTTAATTGCCTACACAACACATACGCATGAAGTCTGTCTTTCACCCACTACGTACCAGGGTGTTATGTGCGGTATTTCCTGTTATGCCGCAGGCAGCATGCATATGTGGGTCCCCATTGCTGTCGCTATGGTTAGTGCTGGAGTTGCTGAGGCGGAGCCGTAAGAGGATTTGGGGCACTTTTTGGTCGCAGGAGTCAGAGGTTCAGCAAAAGGAGTACCTTGCTTGCTGTTGTTGCTAATCCAATATCGTTACGGAGTCAAAGTCGGGAATTGGTTTCCTAGGATACTAGGCGTTGAGCCGAGCATTCGTTATTCCCAGCCGACAGAATCGAACGATTTGCCTTAGCCTAGACGACTCAACCCTGGGTACCGCAGACCATGCACAGCTGATTTCTTATAGCTGTTTGTCTTCCAAAGTGAATTGTCATTGCATCATCGTAGTTCAAATGTTTTCTCAATGGTGATTTGTGGCAGTCCTTCAAACGGTGCCGTTTCTGTACCTTTTCGATGAAAAGTTTGAAACTTGAACTTTTGTCTTTTCATTACTGTGGGACAAAACGCGAGCTTCTTCTCTGAACCGAGTAATGATTAAAATGTTGCGACTCGTTTTCTTACTTCATTGCTCATTTACTTGATTTAAAGTATAATTCGTTTAGTTGCAGTGCATTTTCAGGTGCTAACAGCTTCAAAATACTAATAGTATGTATAGTATACCTACTAGTATACATTTCTATACCACTGAATCTGTACCGGATGCACAATAGCTCGAAATTCCTTGTGGAAACTTCAAAAATGGTATAGAAATATACACGTCGATATCGAGATGTCTCGGGTCAGTAGGTTAAGGGGTCAATGCAGCCAGAAAACTTGGGTAGTTTCGATGTTAAAGATTTTGTTGTCTCCGCTGTCGAGTCAATCAACAATTCTATATAGATCATTTTTTCTTAATCACAAACTTGACTGTACGCATAGATAAAAAAGCAACAAAACAGCTGGGCTGCAATTTCATTTCCCCACTTCTACGAAATGATTTAATTCACCTTGAATTGTCGTTGCGTTCTCTGAAGCTATAATTGTCCAGTAGTGGCCGACGCCGCTTTACTGCGATGGATAAGTATTCAAGTGACGTGCGAAGAGCTAAGGCTGTTCCGTAAGCTCGCATGGGTAATGCGATAATCCAGTATTGCCTTTGTACTTTCAGCAACCGCAGACGTTTCCACCTTGTGATATTTCTTACAAAAACGAAGAGTTTCCCCAAGGCACTGTCATAATACGAGGGTCATTCTAAAAGTTATGTCTCCTATTTTCGTCTTCCGCCCGAAGCGATCCGGGGGGATTGTAAATTGTATTGTTATGGAGACTGAACTTATGCAGCACTCCTGGCCTGAAAATTTCATCTCTCTGTTGTTGATATTGACGGTGTGATACTTTAAGGAAGCAATCCCTGTCGTGGACGTGCGTCAGAAGCAGATATGTGTTATTAAATACTTTCATGCAGAAAAAGTTGAACCAATCAACATTCACCGGCGCTTCGTGCCCTCAGGGGCATATTGTGGCGGGCCCTTTCCCTGCCACAATATGTTTGGGCATCACGCACCCAAGGGTCCCGAGTGCCTTCTCCGCAGGGGATGTAGCATCTGGCC
>LQNS02278176.1:1108577-1118741 GCA_001587735.2 Parhyale hawaiensis | reverse complement strand
CAATTTAAAACGCGCCCTAGTTGGCGCACGAGCCTGTGGTTAAACACAGGAATAGTTCGGCGCGATATAGGCAGTGTGCCACTGAAGCGCTAGTAAAAACTTCTACTACTACTACTACTACCGGCGCTTCGTGAACGTTTATGAAGCCGATGCAGTTGATGTCAGCACAGTTAGGAGATGGGTTCGTCGATATCAGAGTGACGACAGAGATGTGAGTCAAAAGTGCGCTCTGGACGCTCATGCACAGCCACCACCCCGAAAAACAAAACCCCTCCTCTACGATTTCTTGGAGTCTGGGGTGACTCAACTCTGACAGTTCCGTTGAAACGTTGACCAAGCTGAAAGCTCGGATTTCCCGTGTAAGGCCAGGGTAAAGGGGAACATTCCGTTTTTAACACGATATCGCGGAATGCTGTCTGAGGGATCTCGCGGCCAACTCAATAGAAATGCCCTGAAGAATTTTCTTATCAGATGTGAGCTCTATCACAAACTGTGATGAATCCACTACGATAAATGCTATCGTCAACTACGGCTCGAATTTTTTCTCTGTGAATTACATATACTAAGATTAAGTATGGTAATAAAGTTCTCCTTAAATATTTTATAAAACTAAATGAGACAAATTCCGCACCCTAGCGGCGCATGAGTCTGTGATTAAACACAGGAGTAGTTCGTCGCAATATAGGCAGTGTGCCACTGAAGCGCTAATAAAAGTTTCTACTACTACTACTACTACTACTACTACTACTATTACTACTACTACTACGCGATATCGCTTTGTCACACATAAGTTTTGCTGAACACGGAATGTGCGACAAAATTCGGCTGGACGGTGTCTCACCCACCGTATAGTCAAGGCCTAGCACCGTGAGATTTACTATTCTTTGGACCTTTAAATTACGCATTACCTGAGCAGTATTTCTCCGACAACAACGCCGTAATTGCAGGCGTGAAAAAATTGACCACTTAGGCAGGCGCTGACTTTTACGACCAAGGTATCAAGACTCTTTCATTGCTGGCAAAAGTGCATTGTGAATAGTGGTGACTACATAGAAAAACTGAGGAGAACAAAGGGTCGCTCATTTTAATGGGGCCACTTCTCCGTCAAATAATTGGCGTAATTTGTGGCTGCTTGAATAGATGCCATCACTGCATGCCCGGGGGTATCTCAAAAATTGGCTTCGGTGGCGTATATCATCGATGCAACAGCCATAGACAAACTTAATGTCGTGTCTGTTTTACTATCATTGGCCACGAAGCGTGCTCTAAATTACAGGCAGAATCGTTCAAAGCTCATGATCAGCTAAGCAATTTTCAAGGAAATCGAGTGTGGTTCCCAGAAGTTTTAACTATATGGTGCTATAACTCATGGCGGAAGGATAAGTTCTTATGCATGTACGAGTACCTACATGCCTACCTTCCTATAGGTCACAGCGTGCGTGGTATTCTCTATAATGTGGTTGGTGTCAGGGCTGGGTCAAGTAAGGGAAGACAACGTCACATTGGCTGGCGGTCGTCCAAAAAACAGGGGACCTTGCATTGGAATGGTCCAAGCAGTTCCCAAGTGGCGCCGCCGAAATACTAGACCCACTTGGCATTGGGCGGGTGGCGCTCGCTGGCGCGAATAAACGTTGCGGATGTGCAGCAGCAGTAGCAGCAGCAGCTCGTCGTGAGTACGCCAAGGAGGAAGAGCTGTTAAACTATATATATTAGTGAGGTTATGCAGGGACACGCGAGTTGAGCTGAGACGCCGCCAGTCGCAGCCTCCCTCCTCGTTCTCACTGTACTCTTGCGCGCTGTGCTGGGAGGGTACCCGCCTTACGGTCACTGTACCTACTGGCTGCTCTGTGCCTGCCTGCGTCCACTTCACTTTCTATACTGTGTCCTTGCTTTTACTTCTTGGCGCGTGGTTTAAATATTTCGCTCGTTCTTGGTGCATGGAAGCTGCTCGTATTGTAGGTCTGCGTTGAGGCGCATAAGTAGCGTATACCTGAAAGAGGAATTACGAGGTGACCTAAGCTTCATATCCAGTTTACCCGCATTAATCGCCTCTTGTTTGATGGTTACGGATCATGTGGGTCTCTTACTGCTTATCCGAAAGTGTTGGTGACTTGTCTATCGTTCTCTATTAGATATCTTTGGCCAAGTTGTACTATCGGTCAAGTAAGTTTGATTGAAGACTGGACGTGCATGAATGGAGGTGTCGTGCACCTAATAGAAATTTTTGATATGGCTATAAAACAAATAAAAGGCGCTATTGCTTGGGTGTATCACCGTTCAGTTGAGTTTTAGGTATAGAAGTGGCTGGCAATAGTTTGGTGTTCTGTACTTTTGTGGTGTTACGTTTTAGATGGCAATGGATTGCAGTATGTGAGCAATATGTGCTGTACGCCTCCGCTGTTTGTCGTCCTGCAAACTGCCTACACCGCTGCAAATCTATTGCGTGCGCCCGGTCTCTGAGTGTCTGTTTGTTTCGGTTAAGATAGAAATCTGAACCGTCTCCTTTGAACGCATCGTTTACACTGAGCCGCAGCTCCCACTGTAAACACTTTAGCATCAGTGCCTACTCTTTATACATTGTGACAGAAATGTGGCCTACTTTCAGGTCTCAGGCTTTCGTCTTGTGTTTACTTCAACTGTCACACACTGCCGTGAGAAAGTTCGTGAACGTCATGATTCTTGAATGGCGTCCAAGAATTATTGATTGCTAAATTCTTTGTGTTGAACGACCCTCTCAGTTGCACTTGAAGATAGCCGTTTTAATTCTCTTTTGTGCTGAGCGTTTGTGATTTTTTCAGTAACGAGCGACCGTTACGGTCCTAAAAACTTCTACCCTACCAGTAATAGAAGCTGTGTAACCTTGAGGTGTGACGTCTGGTTCTGACGATGCACTTTTCTTGGCTTATGTACCAGGTGGACTGTAATCTTTCAGGGAGATTGTGCTTGGAAGTACAAATTAGCAGTCTTCCAAACTTAAGGGGTCGTTCTGGCATTGGGAATGGGCCTTTTGGTTCGTCTACTGCCGCCTAACTAATCTAATCTACCGTAGCTCTGGTAAGAACATCGAAGGGCTTCCTGTACCCGGCACGACCCTAGTGCCTTATGTAGGTACTAGCTGCTTTTCCTGCTATGAGGTTAGATTGGTATGATTTTTCTTCTTCCCTTTCATGCCAGTAGGGGCGTACGTGCCTGACTGAGACACATTACCCTATGTGGGACCGAACACTCCTCGGTCGTCCCTCCGTCCGCCGTGCTTGCACATTGCCTCGCTGCTCGGATCTGGTTTTGTTAGGGGGGCGGTACACCTAGGAATATGATAATAGTCGGTAATAAAAAGTTTGATGGCTACTCTATTTGCAAAGGCTATTTGCTTCTTCTCCGATATGTGCTCTGCATTTAAATATGAGGGAAGCGCGTTAGTGCCAACCAGTTGTACAGAAACGGCTTAAAATGTTTGCGCATGCATGCCCCGCATCAACATCTAATTAGGATAAGCGTTAGCAATGTGAAGCATATGTCGTTACTGTAATAAACATTCTGCTAATTATGGACTACGTACTTACAGTAGATAAAACATACTTGGGAACATATGTTTCATTTTCTATTTACGACGTTCCTGTATAATCCTGTTCTTAAGCTCGGATATGATTCGAATTCAGGTTTAATTTAGGTGACATTTTTGTTCTTGAAATGAAGCAGAGCATTGCTGTATTTAATTGTCGCCATATTAATTATTTCTATATTGGATATTCGCGCACGTTTATCCAATATCTAGGAGTGTACAGTGAGCGGCATCGCATGATATCGGATAGGATAGGCTACCTACTTGCCTTTAAGTTTCCAATTGAGTTATAGGATAGTGAGCCATTGCTGGCGCTCTCTCGAGGACGTTCTTGTTATCTTGCTGTAAACAATAATTAACATTCAATCTGCAGTAGCTACTTAAGCGCTAAACTTAATAACACTAATTTTGTCAGTCGCCACTTGTCAAACATTTCCAGTTGCACTGGAAAATGATAACATTGACGAGCGAGGCGTACATCATCACTTATGTACATAAATGTTTGTAACCTGATACCGTACTTGCGGCTGGGCTGGTTGCGCGCGCACTTCATGCCTTTGTTAGGGTGTGTGGATAAGGAGCTAGTGCCGGTAGCTAATCAGTGAAAGCTGTGTCATCATAATGTTTTGATTTTCGAATTGTTGCTGTTGTTAGAAGGGAAAATATACTTGCAAGACCTATGTAAGTTTCTAGATTCAGTTTTTTCAGATTATGAATGCGGTATATTTAAATTTTCAGGGTTGTTTTACAGCCATTCATTTCGTGGTTTCTAACTTTAATGAAATTGACATATATTAGCAATTTGATGTGCGCTCTTCTTAAACCTTCATAAAATATTAAAAATATTGAGTACTGCGATTTAGTATTGTCTGTAAATTTTGTTTGTAGCATTCCGGATTAGTTGCCTTGGAACGATAATCGGTCTATCGACAAATTTGACCGTAGTGATATTTAGGGTAAATAGGGATGGCTCGCAGCTTTCGTACCTTATCGCTTCAGAGTAAGCCTCACGATGTCACTTCATCGCAGTTAGAAGTACGCGCACATGCTTGCTGGTAATATGCAATGTTTTTAGCATCTCTGAGATATTACGGTTTCCATTAAATAATGTGACTTAATGAGTCAAGCGTCATGGGACCACATAGCTTACCTTAGCCGTAGCTTGGTCTTTGTGACTTGTACCTTCGTACGGACTCTGTTGTTTTCCTTTTCCTAATGCTGCATTCTTAGTTCTTTGCTGCTTCCTTTCAACCGGATTGTTGTTTCCTTAGCCGTGTGTTGTAGCTGTGTTTCCTATTGCTGTCTGCTTTTGACGTGCCCATTTTCACTTCACGAAACGCCACGTTGTCTTGTGCTCGAAGGGTGACATGAAGGAATATATTACCTACCTAAATGTTAGTTCCAGCTTATGATCAATTTGACTAAGCCATTATATATGCATAAAGGATCAATTTGACTAAGCCATTATATATGCATAAAGGAATTTTAATGGAAATATTGATGAATCCTATGGGGTAGTTTGGTATATATGGATCTTACTCTTGGATTGCGGAAGGTTTTTGTGTCATAGATAAGACAGTTCACGGTATCGGTGTGTCGTAAGATTGTTCTCCATTTGTACGGGTTGCACCTATTGTTAAAATTCTGTACATAAGCAATATTGTTCTTCATTTTTCAGATTATTATATGTCCTTTTGATTGGATAGGCATTCTATTTTTTATGAGCCTCCCCACATTCTCTGGCAACATGGGTGAAGAACACAGTCGTCTGTGCACTTGCGACCGGTGCAGGAAGAAAGGCATGTCATCCAAAAGTAAGACTTGTGTGCTGTTTTTAGTTTTAAAGGTCTTCCGATCATTGAAGTTTGTTCTGAAGTGTGTATGCTAATAGCTATAGGTTGATGACACTAATGCCCTATAAAGAGATGAATTGTTATATTTTTGTAACTTTACGTCCCCTTACCGGTTAGAAATGACTGAAAATATTCATTATAGTACTACGTTTTAACCCTTTTTGGCCACTGTAAGCATATGTTCAGTTGGGGCACTGAAGGGTTAAATAATGATATAGGTTTTTTAGACGTCTATGTGTATACCATTAAACCTCGCTGGAATCAGTTACCCATGTCCCCTCATATAGCTATGCTTCAGTCAATGCTAATCGACACCAGTGCGAAATATTTGTGCCAGACTGACTGGGTCTACTCAAGCCAATTTTATTTTAGCATTCCATCGAAAAACTCGCACTCTATCTTAATTATGCGCGTCCTTTAGGTGCGCTTCCGTCCCTTATAATTCATCCACGCCAATTATCTCAATTGCATAAACTTCTCGGCGTTTCTTTCATTGCTCTGGCGTCGGGATGCGGGTCGAGGCTAACTGGTGTAGAGTCTCAAGTGCAACATCTTGAGAGAACGATTCTCTCAAGGTGATCTCAATGGAGGAGGGGGTCGCACGCATACACAGCAAGGTCGCCTCAGCTTCTTCTCTATACATACTTCCGTGTCCCTAATAAAGCTTTCGCGTGAACATCTTGCTGTAATGAAGTGATATTTGTGGGCAGTCGCTTCCTACTTCGTTAAGTTTTTCTTTACTAATGAGTGTGATTATCTAATGACCGTGCTATACGTATAGCCAATAAAGCGAAAGCTTGAAAATCTTTGGGAAATGAACATCCCCTATGCATGCATTGTTACCTCTCATATTTGTCACCTGCGTGTAAAGGGAAGGCCGGTGATCATGTTTTCGTTGAAGATTTCAGTATAGTGGTATATTTGTTTGTCCACCCAAAAAGAGGGTGAAGGAATTGAGCAGTGTTCATAATTTTTTAACAGGGAGCCAGGTTGGTTGGCCTAGATGTGAAAAATCCCAGAGCTGGCCATCAAAAATGACGGCGCTGAATTTGCCCCCCGCTCCCCACCGCGGGTGATGGTCTCACGCCACGAGGCGCTCTAGTTTGATTATCGAATCGTTTTGTTTCGAAGCGATATTTCCCTCGAATGTTGGCAACTTCATTATTGGTGGATTGGCTGTTGTATTAAATTAGTCCCACTCTCTCGTTCTGCAGTAAAGCTCTCGCGTGAATGTCTTGCCTTCAGAAAATGATAGCTGCGTGCAGCCGGTTCCGATTGCTCTGATAATGGTTTGCCGCGAATAATTTTCTTATTACCTAATCAGTGTCAATAGATTTCAGTGGGAAGTAATTGTCAGTGCGCGCTGACACGACGCAGTAATTTGATGCCGCAGGTATTGAAATGAGCTCGCCCATGATATACCCTCACATTAAGTTATGTCACACACCACTGAACTCTCCAAGAAACTAGAGGCTTATGGGCATTCATCAAGAGAAAAATTTATGTTTTTCGAAGGTTTATGCTTGTTTTTAGAGCTTACGCCGTATATATACTGTAAATAGTGATATTCTTGTTGCGCCTGTCCTTTGAAAATTTCATGTCCGTATGAGTGGAACACTGTGCTTTGCGAATTTATTATACAACTCATTTTCGCCTAGTGTTGTGCAAGCCGTCCGCAACTGTGGACGTACGCGTAGCATAAATTTGTTTCTAAGACTTGTCCCGTGTGACGCCACATTTTCATGTCGCCATGTACAAGCCTGCCATTGACCAACTATAAAAGTTACATTGTACACATATAGCTACCTCTGGTGTATATCATAGATTAAATTTAAAGCAATTCTACTGAATCTGTAACAGATCACGGTGTGAATGGACTAATATTTTTTCATATGATTTATTTTGAGGAAATAAGCTTGCGTAACTGTCCGGTATTGATTCAGAAAATTAATGTCTGCTTGCACGTCTTCCTCAGATACGGGCCCGTAATTTCTGCCGCTGCTCTTCTGCCCCTCAATGGTACCTGCTTCTGCCAACTATGGAGCTGACGGGCATTGAAGCATTCTCTCTTCCTACCTGCCCTTCGCTGGACGGAAGTTGTCCCTTCCAGTGGAGTTACTGCTATGACAATCTCAATTTTTTTTGTGTGTGCACCTTGTTGCTGACCCATTAACGCCTTGTGGTCCTTATTTAGTGTCACTACAAATAGCACTCACTATTCCTGCGAATGTTATGTTGCATTGGGACGGTAAAGGGTTAACTCCTACGCCTGCTTGTGCCGCATCCGTCACAAAAGTTTTGTTCAAAAGCGCTCTTAACAGTAGAAGTGGAGAACGACAATAAATGTCGTTTTTAAGATAGTAGTGAGTGCGTCGGAGAAATCTAGTTCTAGTACCTAAGTTCATTCACTTGTTACAACGCACTAGTACCATGCATTATACAGTATATAAAGCCTTCAAATGTCTTAAGCCTCATTTATTGAATATTTGCCGGGCGTAATGGGTTCAGTAGCAGTGGTACCTGTAAATGTTCTCTTTTTCACTCTGAAATGTATTAGCTGTACGTCCTTGTGATTGTGTTGTATTACTTTCGTTAACACCCTAGTCAACTATGACTCTCAAGTTATTTACTTCACCGATCTAGTGCGTTATGTTCGGCGACGTAGTGGCGACAACACTATGTGTTGTAATCTCGTAGTTGCTACTAGTTAGTTCATTTATTATTGTTATTGTAAACGTGCGCTTTTACTGGTTTGTTATTAAATATGTTTCTTTTTAAAGTTTTCTCTCATCCTTTTTGCGTTGCTTCTTAAGCTCCGATAATGGTCTTTGATACATGTTTTTTTTAATTATATATATAGGTATACTCATCGTACTGTATCGTGAGCGTGCTGGTTTTCTGCGAAATGCTCTACGACGTTCCAAAAGTTACTGTATATTGTCTCGTGGATTTAAACGAAACGTTTCATGCACCTATTTTAGAAGATAAATGTAAGGATAAAAGAGGCTAGTCGCCAACCAAGGTAATAAATAACATGGCCGCTGCGGTAATTAACTGAAGCATACAGCCTTAGGGCCGCAGCAGTTGACGCTGCCCCGTCCCTTCAAATACTGAACACGATTTAGATAACACTGAAATTGGGGACGTTTCAGCTCCACCCTTGTGTGGGTCTACCCAGTCACAATCTCCCTTCGGAGGACTCCTTTCTAGATGTCCAGCCCCTTCACGATGTTAGCCCCCATCTGATTGGTTATATTGTTCAAGTCGAGACAACATTTCTCTGATACAGTTCCGGCCTTCCTCTTATCTTTATGTTCTAGTGATGCTTTAGACAGCGCTGGAATCTACACCACAGTGGTCACACATAGCCTACACGTTAGTGTCAAAAAGCACAGGTTCCCTGTAGTGAAAAAAAAAAACCTACGCCATACTAAGGAACTCGGGTTTTGAGTTTGCTTAGGTTAAATAATCCGACACTTTTGTATTTCAGAGTGAGACCACTCTAGTCAAAGGAATATACTACGTGGGGGCTGAACGATTACAAAATATTTCATACTGAAAATTTCCAATTAGTACAGGAAATTCCCAATTAGTACAGGAAATTCTTGATCAATGTGGTTGAATGGGACCACACATATCGAAACATATACAAATCGAGATGCCCTGGGTCTATGTATGAAAACTATGTACAGTGTCCCTAAGGCCGAGTTCACACGTCATTCATTTTAAAGCGTTCGCTCATCCACTTGTCCGATTGTGTGACTGCTATCTAGAGATAGCAGAAAAATACACAATTTTCTGAGGTTTAGTTCACTCCAAGTTTGACGAGATATCTGCAACTTACCTATAGTGACACTTGCAGAGGAAGCTGATTTGACTGTTGACATTTTTAATAACTTTTTTGCGCCGTACGCGAAGTTGTGCTGAGTTTACAAGCGATTCATCTCGACGCGTTCACTCATCCACTCGTCCGTATGTTTTGTAGCGTCGTTGCCAGCACAATTTTATGTACGAAACAAAACTTTATTAAAATGTTAACCCTCAAATAAGCTTCATCTGCAAGTGTCATTAGGCAAGTTGCAGATGTCTCGTCAAATTTGGAGCGAACCAGGGTTGGCGAAAACCATGTTTTTTTTTTTTTTTTTAACCAAAAGCGTTAGTTTTTTTGGTAAAAAAAATTTGTTTCTTTTTAATATTTTGTTTTTTCTAATTCTAGAAATTTTATCCAACATTTAAGCATGTAGTTAGCTAATCATCAACAATGTTAGTCGCTTCATTTCAACTTCCTATTGTGGATGAATGGCTTAGAGAAAATGGGTTAAGAAAAAGCAGTTAGCAGAGTAGACTACCTGTATTTGCTATGGCTACATTTAATATCCAAACTGCAGAGAAGCTATGATTTATAATTATTACAACATAAAATCATCTGAAAAATTTGAAAACACTTCAAATTACAAATACAACTTGACAGAATTAGCTAGCTACTGGCTAATTGAAAACAGAGTAATGAACTGAAGAAAGTGAAATACAGTAGCTATAAAATCCTTTGAAAAACACTTTAGCACATCAAAATAAAAAGAAAAGTCGATAGAAATGGCTAGCTTTACACCTTTACACCTTTATTGTTTTCAATCCCTACATTCACAATTTATGACACATCACAACACAGAACAGAAATTAAAAACAATCCCACAAAAGCGCTGTCGCTTATTGGGCAAATGGCTTCATTCGTCTCTATATTGACTTAAA
>LQNS02278176.1:1090973-1107118 GCA_001587735.2 Parhyale hawaiensis | reverse complement strand
CGGGCGCTGCGGTTGAGCAGCTCATTAACTACACTCCATGTCTTCCGACTATCATGAGCTGCGTTATTAATTTCAATCAGGTAGTGGAGACTTTTCATTGAGCGCACCACTGTATTGAGAACATTACGATAAGTATTATACGAATTAGCTATTAGCTAATTAAAAACAGAGTATTGAACTAAAGAAAATAAAATGGCTATATGGCTACATCCTTCTCATGAGCTCACTAGCTATCTAATAGAAACATTAACTACTACTTCTAAATTAGAAATGCATATCTGAAATGAAATAACTAACACAAAATGCAATATGCTATAGATTGTTAATAAACATAAGCAATAGTTGACCCTAACTGTCCTAACAGCTAAATCGATTCCTAAATAGAAACACATTAGCTCATCCTTTAGTTGTGTAACTGAAATTTAATGATTTTTAGAAGTAAATCTATTTATTTTGCAACATTTATGAATAAAAACCAAACAAATTGAATAAAAAAAACATGGTTGGTTTAAACCATGGTTTTTATTTGTTTTTGGCGAACTAAAACTCGGAAACTAGTGCACTTTTCTGCTGTACGTAGGACGCAGCAACACATTAGGACAAGTGGATGAGCGAACGCGTTGATATGAATGACTTGTGAACTTGCCCTTACATGTAAAAGGGAAAAAAGTAATGCAAGAAAATACACCTGTCTTGTTTATAAGATGGCCTCCACACATTTTCTTTCAAAATAATGTTACAGTGGCGTACAGTAAGAACAAAAGTTACACACACTAAACGAAATACCTGCACATAACGATATAAAAAAACGAAGAAAACGAGAGCAACACTGATTGAGATAAGTTTACATTGAGAGTTTCCTGCATTGGGAGTCGATCAGGGCACTAATAAAGTGAAACGAGTGATGGTGATTTCGTTAATCAACGCTGTTTCACCTAGTTTTCGCAAGTTTACGTAACTAACATCTCGTATTTTTCTATTGTTACTGATAAAAAACATACTTTGAATATTTATTCGCTTATCATAAAATATTTACAACTAATTCCTCAAGAAAACATTCTCGCAATCATGCTGGTGGATATTATGAAGAACTCGTGTATTATGTTACTCATAGGGAACAAAATTTTAATCTTCATGGACTTAGCGTCGCTCATTTATAAACTAATTCCTCCCCCTCCCCAAAAAAAATCAGTCTCATAATCTTAGTAGCAACTTCAAAGACTATCACGATAACATTATATGAAGGACTTCGTTGTTTGCTAATAAAAATAGAATTTTACTTGTACAGTTTACGTCTGTTAATTTTGAACTTTCAAGATAATAGGTAGGTATTCCATCCAGCTCTACGCACGATGTCGTTGGGTAAGTTTGAGGAATTTTCACGGCTGTGAACGTAGTCATATTATTCTCTTACCAGCGGGACCCGTGGAAATTGCAGCCATCTTGAGCTACGCTATTATAACCTACTTTCGTTTGACCTAATGTAACTTTTAACTCAACTTATTCCATCTAAATTAAAAAAAAAACTACGTACTACGTCCCACCTCTAGTCGAAACACGAGAACGCTTCTCCCAGCGGGCGCACATTCGATTGTTTTCTATTATGGCGTATAAACTCTGTTTACAATCTAATACGCAACAGCAGTTATTCCGCAACGGAAAGTGCTCCTTGCTCAGTTTCGAATACCTCTTTTCATTGTTGTTGTTGTTTTAATGAGCAACGATACATATTTTGAACTTGGCAAGCTGAGTACTCGGATTCATCACCAGAGATTTTGAATACAAGTCCAAGGACATCATCGTTGCCTTGTACAAGGCATTAGTGCGGCCACACTTAGAATTTGCTGTTCAATTCTGGTCGCCACATCTGTGCAAAGATATCGATAATATGGAAAGAGTCCAACGCAGAGCAACTAAATTGATACCTCAGCTGTGAAACAAGCCGTATGAATGTCGCGTAAAGGAACTGGGCCTGATCTCTCTCGAGCAAAGACGACTCAGAGGGCAACTAATAGAAACATTCAAGTAGTTGAATGGCTTCAACGACGTACCTACAACGGGACTCGTTGAAAGAGACCTCAATGATCGCTTGCGAAACAACGGTCAAAAACTCAAGCATAAAGCTCGAAGAACGACCTTAAGTCAGCAGTTCTTTCCGTATTGCATAGTCAGCATTTGGAATAAACTCCCTTCTGATGTTGTTGGTGCGAAGTCAGTCAACGCGTTTAAAAATCATCTTGACATGCATTGGGAGAGATATCCTCCACAGCTAAGAACTCCTCTTCCAGGAGTCGCAAACTCTTAACGGCCTCTCTCCCGCTCCAACTACACAGTTTGACATCTCCAAGCTCCGCATATCAGCGGCTCTTGATCGTGCTTGCGTGCATTCATGATCATCTCTTTGGCAGGGATTCTTCCTCCCTTTTTTCTGTTTTCTCCAGTCCTCTATATCCTACTAACATAATGGCAATAGCTCATAGTGGGCCGGGGCGTTAGTTCCGGTATCTCTTTGGGAATGGGCCTATTGGTTCGTCTACTGCCGCCTATCTAATCTAAAAGAAATTGCTATGTGTAAACATGTGAAGCTGTTGTCACGCTAACTGAACCATTTGCTCCAAGAATGTAAAACGTTCCCGTGTTCGACTGTAGTGTGCAGCTGGTTTAACATAGTCTGTCTATCTTATTAAGGCGGATGCACATTAACTCAAAAGGTGCCTCGCCACACAATTCCGCATCCGATTACGTTGCCATGAACAAGGTTTCGGCTTGGACATAGCTATATCACTTGGAAGAATACTTAAAACACGAGTCTTGTCTTGAAGTTTGTATTCTACGGAAAGCGGCATTGGTCAAACTTTGATTATACTTTCTACTTCTTAATTTAAATATGTAATGACGCATAATTTGAGCGTGTCATTCAAACGCCTTAACTGTAGTCACGGTAACGTGTCTGCCAATGTTCAATGTTGAATGACGGATTAACTTTTGAGTTGGTGTGCACCCGCCATTAGACGCCTCATACGACCTATTTTCTATTCTGATTTCACCTGTGGATCTCACAAATGTTCTGCAAGCAAAGGATTCGCTCTTGTATTTTGATAAAGACGTAAAAGCGGCAACTAGCATCAGAACATAAACTCTTGGGGGGGGGGGGGGGGGTACCTCTCTAAGCTGTGTTTCTCATCGTCTGCAGAAAAAAATAGCCTTTCATCATGTAAACATTTTCATTTTCCATCGCCGAATCTGATCTTTTCTGATCTATAGNGTATTTTGATAAAGACGTAAAAGCGGCAACTAGCATCAGAACATAAACTCTTGGGGGGGGGGGGGAGGTACCTCTCTAAGCTGTGTTTCTCATCGTCTGCAGAAAAAAATAGCCTTTCATCATGTAAACATTTTCATTTTCCATCGCCGAATCTGATCTTTTCTGATCTATAGCGGGACCCGTAGCTATTCTATACAGTAGCCAAACATTTTTTCTTTGTAGGCGTCTAATAGTCTTTTGCCTAAAGTTCCACCCAAGCGAGTTACATTACATAGGTACCGTACAGTAGCAATAGCTACGAAACGGCTGAAATGTTGCCTCACTGGTGCTCCAATGCAAAAGATGATTTGCATGTATCTACATTTTTTGTGCGATACGATGGGTTTACTCAGAATTTTTTTAATTGCCAGTACCATTGGTAGTGGTGAGTAAAATTCTACTGGCTGTTGAGTATATTTTTGCTGGGGCACCCAAAACGTTTTACTGCATTGTGCTAGCGCATTAAGATATCAGTTACCCGTCCTTTTGAGACTTTGCTGGAAGATGAGGCAGCAATCGGAGCTGATGTAACAATAAAGTGTTAACGTATCCCCAGTTACAAGATGTTGGTGTTGCACTCGTACGCAGTAGGTCCGTGCATCACTTCTCCACCAGACACGTGAGGACTTGTCATACTTGTCTTTATTAAGTCTTTATTGAACAGCCATTTCCCGCATTCAGACGCTACTGGGGGCACTGACTAACCGGAAATGAAGATGGTGGGAAGGTAGCACTGGTCGCGTGAGCCTTCCGTCTGATGCTATAGCTCCTTTCATCTTTGGTCGACTGCAGCCATGCAAGTTTCTGGAGCCATAGGAAAATTTCTGCAGCACTAATCAGGGCATGTGGATTGGCTAGATAGCATGTAGGATCAAGTTGACTTTAGCTGTGACAGCTTCTAAAATCCGAAGGAATGAGGGTGTAGCACTATTCGGAAAAAAGCCCCGGAGGAAAAAAAAAACTGAAAAAACCCTCGCCAGTCTCGAAGTTACATTTAGGAGCTCAACGCAGTTATTTTGAAGTACTGAATGTTCTAGTGAACTAAATTATATTATGCTAAGTTAACTTACCTAGCATTTGCTTGTGTGCATATGGGCTGCAACAACCCCTAATATAGTTTACGTGAGGATAGGTTAGTTTAGGTTTGGTTTGGCGATGTTAGACTAATCTAGATTAAGTAAGTTCAGAATAATTGGGATTAGAGTAAGTTAGGTGAGGTTATGACAGAATAGATTTGGTTTGGCCGGTCTTTCATGCCCATTTTGCGTCTTTCCTTCTACATACTGCTGATGATGCTCTGTTCAGTTCTGCTTTCCCGACTTGCCACGCGCCTTGACTCGTGCATGCATGGGTTCCCCGTTTTTCTTCGACATTCTTTACGCCCTTTTTTCCTCGCTTTGGATCACAGCTAGCGTACTCTGTGAGTAAAGAGGCTTTAAATAGGAGAATACTGCTACTATTAATGGACGTGTTGGTACATGTACCACTGTAATCATTTCACAAACTTTTTATAATAAATTTTTGAGTACTTATGATGATCATGTGATGAAATTCTTTTTCATCAAGCTATAAACGCAAAAACTTGAGTTGCGTGGCTGTGTGTGTCTTCGTTACACTGGCGTGAGACCACGCGAGTCGTGGTACAATACCGTAGAGTGACCCACTTCGTGTGTCAGTAGTACTATCTTTTGCAGAGGACCATGTGTACCAAATTTGTCTCACGCTTTTTATTGTAGCACCTGTTCACGCAAGTGTGTAGAGAGGCTCTGGCCTCCTCTCGTTACAACCGCTTGTGTCAAACTACTGCAATGAGCGAAACTTGGAAACATGTGCTTGGAAAGACCGTCATTTTACCAACCGTTGGGATCGTGTTAAGTAACCCTTACGTTTGTCTGAAAGGTGTAACTCAGAAAATTATCATCTAGCGAAGGTAATAGCCGGATGTCCTAACGCACTTACGTTTGCATTTTTCTGTTACATACAACTTTAGGAATTTTCAATCAATCTACGAAAGGAACTATACTTTACCGCATTTAGTTAAACTGAGCGTCTACACCGTGCATGATTGGTATTTAGAACTTGAATTTAGCCAGTGCAAACTTAAAGTAACACTTTTTCGCAGTGTTTTTAGCTAATGCTTATTAATGCTAATGCTAATGCTTATTAAAATTTACAGTTGATTGCTCATTACGGTGAAAACCTCGGAATTGTTGCGTAAGGTGCAGCTATAGCCCTTTGTTCCTTGGTTGTTTTAACACTTCAAAGGATATGTTAGCAACTACACGGCCTTTGTTCTTGGCGAGACCTCGATAAGAACTCTTTAAACACGATTCAGAGCTCGTGTTATGCGATGTTTGATTTTTTCTTTAGTTCATAAATTTTCTCAAGTACTACCGTCCGCATTTTTCATCTCAGTCATTTCTTTCAGTTGGTAATTTTCAAATATCTCGTGCGCAGTTGTTTCTTATTCGTTTCAAAATCCGAATCTTGTATCATGCACTGCGACGATCGTTACATTCAGAGCATACTTATTACCAAACTTCAGCCTATAACTTTGAATGTATGATAAGCCTGATATGGTTTTTACCATAATAGTACCAGTGTCTATATGCTAATGGAACTATCCCCAACTCTCTGTGATTATTGCTGTTTTAGCTATTTGTTTTTAAAGTGGCCTTGACGATCGTTACACAGATGCAACCTTGAGTTCGACCTGGTGCTACAAAAGTGCAAAACTCTCTAAAAGTACAAATAGATATTTGAATACTTTAAATGGGAGTTTTAGATGAAGGATTAGGCTATCCATATGTGTATAGGTTTTGTTAGGTGCATTTACCATTTTCCCTCAGAAGTCAAAGAAGCGCCGTGACGATCGTTACAAAAATATCGTGACGATCGTTACACTGCGAATTTCTTGCTAAAAATAATATAAATAAAGCAATTTAAACAATCTTTAGGTAGTCCTAGGATCTTATGACGCATTTTAACTATAATGTTTTTATATGTGAAGATGCAATATATATGAGTTACCACGGTAATAATTATTTCAACTATCAACAAAATATAATTGGCTTCCAAGTGCAATCGCTATGTAACATAGTTTTGAAGCATAATGTTTACTTAGTAGGTACTCTGGAAAATTATGAGTTGAATCTGTTGCATTTTACTGACTGTATTGAAGTTTTTTATAAAATTGTTCATCTTTTACTGTGTTACAAAAATTTGGTTTAATTTTTTTTTAGATTCTTAAAGAAGTGGTCTTGAGCTTTAATTTGGTATATATAAAAGCTACTTTTGATAAATTTTCAAATTTTAGCCTCAGGTTGACATTAGCGTGGAATGACCCTCTTGCCTTGCAGTGAGTTGAATTCGAAATATTGCGAGATCGAGCAATTAGGTAGCGTTAAGGAATATTACCAATTTGGCCATCCCTATGTTAATATTATAGCTTCTGACCATCAGCAATTCTCATTCGTCAAGTCAGCGCGTTACTTTTTCTGAGAACTGTGACGACATGTGCGGGGCCATCTCCGACGTTCCGATACTGTTTTGGTTGGAGTCTTAACACTCTGGAGGTACCGCATGAATCTCGTCCTTCGTCTCTCCGCGGGGGTTTTTAGACCTCTTGGTGCCTGCTAGGGATTGGCGTTGTCTCATGATGTTTTCGGAAGAACTTGATGCATTGTCTGTGAAAAAATACACCACGCTTATCGGATCCGCGTTTCAGAAGGCGATGCGTTACGCTTCTAAGTCATTGAGTGTTGTTTTACAGGTTCAGAGAAAGGCGTGTTGGAATTAGTTACCTGAGCATCGCTACCTTACAATGTAATGTAAGTAAAATGTTCAATAGAGTAAACAGTAATTGTAATAATTTAGTCTTATTGGCACTCATGGTGCCGTGTGTGCATGACACTGCATGTACATCTCGAACATACCGTAGTGCGCTGTCGGGGATCCCGTAATCCAGACCCTGGACCTGCGATCTCAAACACTCCGTTAAGTTACAGGAACGTACTGTATGATGTTGGAAGTACCGATCTCAAGCCTCAGGGTTAGCCGCATCTATAATATAGGTTACGGTTTCAACACAATTGTGATCAGGTTGGGAGTAATCTTCATACAAAGGTATGGGTAAATATGTAAGTGAAGCTGAATTATTACATTAAATTTAATTAGTAAAATAGAAGACCTTATTTATAGCGTTGTGACGCTGCATTGGTGATGAAGTGCAGCTAACCTTCGGCCTGTTCATAAACTTACGCAGAAATATATTGTTTGTGCTCTATGTTTTTACTGTTTTTTCGTTTAACGAGTTTATGAATCACTCCCTAGAAATTGATAACCGCCGTCTAACGAGATCAAGCTATATAACTCGTGCGCTACCCGGAGCTGAGATGCTGCCGTTCCACAGGACACTCCAAATGAGTCACTCCCAACTCATGAAATAACGTTCTCTAACTACAAATGATTTTGAGTATATATATTCTGTCATTTTTGAAATTGATTCATCCCCTGAGAATCTTGTGTCTTGAATAAGGTTCTCATCTCGCGGCTCGTCTGTGCCAGTATTGCTACTAGTAGGTAGCTGTGCTAAAGTTACATGAGCTGTTCCATCTCGGTGATTGATTTTCCTTACGCACCTGCTATAGGTAATGTGCTCGTTTTGTAAGGTCCATACTTTGAACCGATGTTCTTTGAAAGAGGTTGCAGACATAGGTAGTTGGTTTGGTCTACATTGTTTACTTCAGCTTGTGTCTTGAATGTAATTCATTGCAAACTTTCTGTAAAAAGTTTACGGAAAATTTTTTGGCGTATGCTTCTGGGGCATGAACTACTATTATCCTTGTTCTGAGGGTATAACTACAATACCTACGTGCAATTGTAAGACCTAGCGGTTAATATAGTAATCAGCTTCTCTAAGAGTACTTTGCGGCGAGTGGTGGTAGAAAAGCTATTAAATTACTACGTATGTTAAAGTCCAACTAGTATTAATGTATATATGTCAGCCCTCTCTCCCCTTCCAATCCATAAGTTGCGAATTACTATGCATTTTGTTAAATCTTCCTTGAACTAAGATTGCGACGGCCAGCTTGCTATTGACCCTCCCATTGGTTTCAAGTGATGTCATTAACAAGGGGAGAAGCGCCTACAGCACGTCAAACATGTCGAATGAAGTGTATAACGTCACTTGGACTTCGTCCGAAGCCCTTCGATGATGCAACGTAGTCAGTACCTCTGAAATCTGAGATTCGGTGCTAAGCTGTTTAACGCGCACAATGCACATTAAAGGTTTTTTATCATATTCTTATGTATGAAGAAAATTTTATGATAAATGGTTGAAATTAAAAACTTAGTAATAAAATATGTAGCAGCACTGTAGCTTCTGCACAAATCAATGTTATCGCATCTGAAGAGTAGGCACCGGTCAGACATCAGGTCTATCTATAGTTCTATGGTTACCGTAGGCCGATATATTAAAAAAGGTCCCGCTAATTTTTTGTGACAGACGATAGCTTATGTTAATTGTTTTGTATTTGTGAAGACTAAGATTTGTTTGACATGTAAAGGCGTTAACTGTAGTGCCTAATTACTAGCTGTTTACTTCAGGTCAACTGGCATTGATGTTAACGTGATTATGACGAATTTCCTCCGATATACATTGCTACGCTTCGGATGACCTTGAAATATATGTGACGGCATTTATTATGAAGAGTGAAATGAGTTGATGCGATAGTAATGAACGTTCCCAGAAATTCTTGATCAATACAGACTAGAGGGCCCGCGCTGTCATAAAATGACAGCGAAGAATTTGTGATGACCTTCATTGATCATACTTTCTTTATTACAACTGCTAACTTAAGCACCCTGAAATGAGCGTTTACGGCTTCACTGCCGCTCAGTATCGAAACTTTTTTTTCTCTCTCTCTCTCTCTGAAATGGAGAAAATTCACTGCTTATTGCGGGCCGATCAGCACCGCTCAAAGTAATAGCTCCGCTTCGGTATTGTGGATACGGTACGCTAGCTTATACAGGTCCAATGGTTTTTGCTTAGCGAAAGCTTTTTCATCAACCCTCCACTATATAATAAAACACAGTTTCTGGTCGCTTGCTCCAATGTTGGTCCGTCTCTCCGTCGACGTGGTAACTCGGGACGATTTTTGAGGTTTTTTGTTAATAACTTCTTACTATGAATGATTTTTGCTACAAACTGGATGTCATTTTGTAGGTCTGGATGAGAGCTACAGAATGGCGTATAAAAAAAGATTCTAGCTTTTCACCATCGCTAGCAATGAACGAAAAACGAGCGTCCCGAGTTACCCCGGCATGCGGGGCAACTCGGGACACCTGTAATAAAAAGTGTTAGAAACATGCTTTAAAACTATTTTTAGAAGCTCAGATGTCTTTAATGATGATTGCCGATGTCCACCGTGTATTATTTGGCTATATTAATATGTTGGACGAAGTTTTTGAGATCATAAACTCCTGTGTAGTAAGATCGAATTGTATTTCTACTATCGTATTCTATCACAAATTTCTAAATTTTTCTCAATTCTATTCTACGTAAGTACATGCCTGATTTGCAGCCAAATGTCATTGACGAAGTATATGCCGCGATGGTGAATTCTCTGTATGACGTTCTGATGAAACATTACAATACAAAGCATTCCTTGCGATGATGTAGAGTCCAGCTAATGTTGTGGAGTATAATATGTTCTCTACACTTCTCAGTACCTGTTACATGTCTTTCTTGACGTATTTCCTCCATAAAACGTAACTAAAAACTAGTTTATAATGCCGCACTGTCGTTATTAGTACAAAGTAATATCCAGCGCCAGTATCCAGTGCCGCATTTGACATTATTAGCACGTTTTTTATTTATGTAAATACCTACTAATACTTATCGCCGGGAACAACAATGAATGTTTTCGTCATTTTCAAGTTAAATGAGACCTTTTTACGGAAAAATATTATTGATAAAAACGTTTTACTGGGTGTCCCTACTTACCCCGGCAAGGTGTCCCGAATTACCCCGGGTTGCGGGAATGGCCGCCATTTTGTTTTGAGAAGAGGTAGATAAATTCTGATTGTGAGATTCTATAGCCAACACTCTAGGCTACATTCCATCTAAGCAACTTTTTGCTCTCCACCTCTTAGATTTTTCTTCCCAGACCTTAGCAGGGGAGTTTTGGAAAAAAACGAAAAATACAGTTTTTTTTCTAGAACTTTTTTCTAGTATTTGCATGAGCTGAATCTAATGCTTTCTATGCTGAACCAATAGTAAAAATGTTGAAGTTCATTGCCCTATTTTTATCTAGGCGAAACTCTGCTTAGTTTGGTTTCTACAGCCCTTACTATGTAAAGTGAGAGTGCTGTCCCGAGTTACCCCGTCGTACGGCTTACATCGCAGTCAAATTTCGACGCTGGAGGTTCAACAATCAGTTTGTATCCACAATACGGTGAGCCCTGGATATTTCCAGTGAATTCTTTTGACTGAACTATATTTTCTTAGTGCATCTTAAACGGATTTGATCCGTCAATATTTTGAGTCAATGTGTTTTTTGACAAAAAAATCTCCCACACACGGTGAAAAATCTCGTAAAATTTTGACGTCAATTTTTTGCTTCAAAATATTGACGGTTTTTTTGATCGTCTATGGGCCCCTGTACGCTTGATCAATTCCAAGCTGATATTCACTCCTTATCTTGCAGAGGGGGATATTTTCCTATCGCAAAGCTCATTGCTGTACAGCTTGCGTTTCACTAATGGAAGATCAGGCTTGCAAGGATGAGACAACGTATAATACAGCAAAACCTATACTGGGAGCCGGAACAATAAAAAGCTCGATTACAAAATTTTTGCGGTCATTTTTGACGGCTGGGCCTTCTAGTTGAATTATATTTATGAGAAAAGCTGAAGCGACGAAATCATCTCTGGGAAGAAACTACGAATCAAGATGCATGAGAGTGCCAATGGAAGCTTCAGATATCTTCAGTGCTGAGATTTCAACTTCGGCAATGCAAGAAGTGCATTTAGACTTGAGGTCGCCCGAATCTTAGCCATAGATTCGATGTATGGAGAAGCTAATACTCGTAAAAGTCAGACTAAGCCTGCGATGTCTTCATTGTTTGAATTTCAACTGTCCCTGATTGAGATACGTTTGCCATCTTTTGCAACCCGGCCTATTTTCTTCCTAACTGTTCTCAATGGAACTTGAGAGGACGATCAGAGCCTCCAACCTGGGCTAATTTCCGCCCATCTGTTTTGTTAAAGCGTGACAGAAAATGGATAAACTGATAAACCGATAAATACACATCGGTCTTTATTATATTGTAGATTTTCATGGATACCATCCTACGGTTGATGCTTTGATCTGTTGTTTCCCATCTATCTCGATCTTGCGTGGGAACTCCCTTGAACATGAGTTCCTCGTTTCTGTGGACATACTACATACCTTTTCCTTTTTTTGAAACACCTTAGTATTGTGTTAGGAGGCTTAAACAACGTATTCATTCACACTCCATTGACACTATCTCTTTGACGCAAACGTTCCACGCTTGTGAAGTTAGAGTTAGCAAATGTAATACTTTCTCCGTAGCGGACTACAATAACAAAAGTCTGAATAGTGAAGACAATGATATTTATATTTTTGGGCTATATAGGAATAGATGATCTCGCTTATAAACGCGACTCTTAATCCCGTCATCACTAGACACCGCAACCGACCTCAGTTGAGGTAGGACTGTGTTCCTATTTTGGGAGGGAAGTTACTGCCCCATAGCATTTTGCCTTCATCTATACGGTCACTACTTGAGTTGAGGGTTAGTGAGCGGAACTCGGACGGCCCCATAGGTACCTACCTATATGTGCTGCTAATCAGTAAGAGTCATCAAGCAAGGTAAGTGATCGTCGTAGAGACGGGCAATTGGCAGTCGTGAGATACGGCGTATGTAGGTCTGGGCGTTGTAGAATGTAAGTTGTTTGACAAAAATGGTGTTCATTCTCTGTTGTAAGCTCTAAGGAACTATTGCTCTCCAGTATTTCAAACTGAAACCACAGAATTAACACTGACCCTGTTCCATCGCTCATTTTGGTTGCCATGCTTTAGCAATGGAGACTGCAGCTCAGATGCAGTGAGTGTTGTCTGATCTTCCAGTTAATTCAAGTATCAACGGTGAGTGCCAGGGTTACGGAGTCGGATGGACGAATGCCGATCGAAGAGCTTTGATTATAATGCCTTGGCTACACTAAGCATTCGTAATGCAGGGGTCAACACTAGGCATTCGTAATGCAGGGGTCAACACTAGGCATTCATTCGTACGAGCAACGCGCAACTCACTCGGAAATCTTGTTGTGTATCGGAAAGACCGTACGTGACACTAGCGACAGGAAGCTGCTCGTCCGCCTTACAAAGTCCCGTCCAGACTATCGCGCACATGTTCCGCAGAACTTTCTTTCTCACGCTCCGTGATCCAAAGAAGCTGCAGTTTTTGTCACTATTAACAACTTAATAGTGTGACCCGTGGAACTTCCACGGTTGGTTAGTTTATATCCTCACTATTTGTAATGAACCAAGCCTAACCTACGCTATTATAACTCACTTTAGTTCGACCTAATGCAGCTTCTCAACCTAACCTACCGATAAATAGCCCCTGTTCGTTAATCCTAATGAACTACGTCAAACCTCAAGTGCGCTGCACACGAGAGTCGAAACATGGCAGTGTTGCTGCTCCCTATCCTTCCCCTTGCGCTACTGTGTACGCAGCTTCGACTTATCTAACATTTTCTTCAAACAACTGCTTAAACTCCGAGCCGTGGCAGCCATTCCACTACAGCGAGGGCCACGTGCTTACTTTAGACTCTTTCTTTGAATTACTATTGAGTTTCAACTCACAACTGCACATACATTTTGCAATCTATGCGTCTTAATAGATTCAACCGTTATCATGCGCACAGAAACATCTGTTCCAAGAATGTGAAGCGCTTCGGTCTTCCAACTCGTACCAAGTCCATCAATAATAGTGTGCATGGTACACTATCGTAATAATTGCTCAGCCACTTAACTTACCGCTTTAGCCGTCATGCTGCCGTGACTACAACTAATAGCGCTTGAAAGTCACGCTAAAGCTATGCGTCATTGCAACTTTAAACTAACTCAAAAGTATGAGGTACATATTCTCAAAGCTTGGCCATTGCTGCTTGTTATAACGTACAAACTGCCAGAAACGACTCAAACCTTAGATATTCTTTTTAGTAGCATAGCAATGTCCAAACAGTTACAGATTTGCGTGGCAATGCAACTTTTACGTAGGCGTGCCCGCGCCCTAAGTCACCCTGTACATGCACAACAGAATTATGTAGACACGTACTGTATCACTGGTGGATTTCGCAGATATTTTACCAGCAAGATTTTTGCACCTGTATATCATGATAGATATATAATGACAGCATAGGCTAAGCAAATATAGAAGTCTCACTTTTAGTTAGGAGGTACTTTTCTCATTGCTTTTCTTCTATATTTACACGCCTTCACTATCCTTTGTTTCTCATCGTCTGAAGATAACATTATTTAGACTTGCATATTTTTAACGTTTCCAATTTTCATCGGTCTATTTGATGATTTCAATTCTACTGCGGGACCCGTGGCTGCTTTACAGTTGAAGTGCGATAGCCTGCCAATATAATACAACACTCAGCCCTTTAAAAAAATTGATTCATGTCGCTGAAAGTACTTTTTCTGTTAGTTTACGTCATTTCTCTAGAGTCTAAACATTGCACATGCAGTTGAAAAATGCAGTTTAGAATTATGCAGTTGAGAACTGCTTCGTTTGAACCGTATTATGGCTACGATCGGATTTTCCCATGTTTGGATCGTTATGCAAACCCAGCAACGTGAAAATTACAAGAAATGAAATTTGGTATCATGGTAGGTATGATACGTGCGAAATGAACTTCGTGTCTTTGCTTCGAAACTGACTGAGATTTTCTCCTATCTATTATTGAAGAGCGTAACACACGAAGGAACGAAGGAACAACGCTATTAACACTATAGATTTTCTAGTGTCGACACAACTATGACTAAGCTATCGTTGTAAATGTAGATACCACTTGGCGTTCTACAGTAATGCGCGTACGGCCAAATGAGCTTAGGTTGAGATTTTCACACTTTTCTTGACCACGCGGTCGCGCTTTCGAGAGCACGGCAATACATTCCATCAAATTAAACGATTGACTTCGAGAGCAACTCCAAAAATGATTGTCAAGTAAAGGTAACTGGATAATTTTCTGTTCCCCAGAGGTAGTGCAAAGTGTTCGAACATTTATTTTTGTCTTTTAACATAAACATAACTGTGTCCACAAAACGTTGATGAAATGTTTACCATCAACTCCGTATTCTTCACAAGTGTGACTATTGTAGTAAAGTTTAATATTTCTCGTCAAATTTGCAGTGAAATAGAAATCAGAGAAGCTTAGAAGCTGTTAAAATGTCTAAGAAGCAAGAGAACCCAATGGAACGCCCAATTTATTAGTTTTGCCTCAGTGTACTCTGCTTTGCGGTACTCTGGACGGGGATGTAAACCTCCGACGCCCGGTCCCACAGAGCATCATGCTCTTAAATGAAACGTCTACTGCGGCAAGGTTCTGTCTAAGTTCGCGACGATGGCAATGAAAACGGAAGGAGTGTCAAGTGCCCTAGCTTTTGCCTGTTTAATAGGCTAGGCTACTGCTACTCTCACTGTCAGCGGTTATAGCAAGCTGAACGTCAACCGTAAAGTGAAGCGGAAATGCTGGGTGAAACTGTGGCGACAGAGAGAAGTGATAAATAATTTGGAAACTTAAAGTAATAAATAGCAATCTAAATGTTCTACTAAGCAAAACGTTGCAAACCTGGCCACTTGGTTTTCTGTGCTACCATAAACACTGGAAACGATAACGAAACATTAGCCGCTATATAGCAGTTTCTCTTAGTTTGTAATTAACTCAAAAATACCTGACAAATAACAAAAAGGCGTTTTTCAAAAACCGCTCAGAATCACAAATTTGATTTCCGCTGCTGTACGACCAACTGGTTGCTCGTAGAAAACCTCAAGCGACCTTTCGCCCCGTAGGCGCAACTTGTCTGTTGCTCGCAACAATTTTACTGCTCGAAGACGTACGAGCTGCGCATCCTGAAAGCACGTTGCGAGGATGAATCAAGGAACTTCTAATGGGAGGAGCAAGCCCAAGCACTCTGGGCGAATAAACACATGGCTTTGTCACGTGATCGAAGCTGGCGTTTGGAGTCCTTGAAGTGGCTGAAGTGGCAGTGGTCAGCACATATAATTAAGAAAGATACAGACAGGCAGTTCTTTAATATTTTTGCAAAGACAATCGTGTCTGAAGATTTATATCCCAGTGCTCACCCTGTTACTTTCATCATCAGATGGTATACAGGATACAAGTTTCCTTTACATACTTCCATCCGATCGGAATTTCGTCGATGGTTAATGGCTATAAATTTTTGAGCTCAGGACTCCTTCCTATATAGGCTGCGTGAGGCAATGCCGCTCTCCGATTGGATAAGCCACTCAGCCAGTTTAAGGGAAAAGTTTACTCGCAACACTCATGTAGGATAAATAGAGAGGGTGCACTCCTCTCTATTAGAACCTCCTTGGGATGATTGCCTAGTGTGGACCTTGTGTATCTAGACTTCCAAAAGGCTTTTGATAAAGTCCCCCATCACCGGCTAATGAAAAAATTGGAAGCCCATGGCATCCAGGGTGATTACGATGGATCAAGGCATGGCTCACGGGTCGGCAGCAGCGAGTGAAGCTTGAAGGAGAGTCAAGCGACTGGACACAGG
>LQNS02278176.1:1054646-1076167 GCA_001587735.2 Parhyale hawaiensis | reverse complement strand
ATTGCGGTACCTTGCATAAGAGCGATGCAATATTTTTCCAGAACGATATTGTTTCAATAATTTATGTTTTTTCTTAATCGCCTGCTTGATTTCAGCATTTACCCAAGGAGACTTCCGTTTCGTAGACTTTTTAATTTTTACAGGAAAACAGGTATTATGAGGATAAGGCCAGGATATTTTCTTATTCTTCTTCCATCCTGATATTTTTACCATACAAAAATGGCAGTCACCATGGTGGCTCTTGGCTCTAACCAAATCATAGGAACCACGAAGTTCATTGATCTAACTTTGCCTTGTGAAATTCACAAGCGCAGTGTTTCGGTGCAATATTTCCAGACTCTATGTGGTACCCAGTACTGATGTTGATGCTGTACATAGGTACACCTTATTCCAAAGTAAGCTTGTTTCGTAGAGTTTCGGTTATTGAAACGTAGCTCCTTTTTATGTACTCGCCACAAATGTAACAGAAGTTTTTGGGACCAGTAAGGCCGCGACGTCGCCCCTGGGAACTCGTGACGTTAAATAATGAAGTACCTTTACTGTAGAATGACAATCATTTAGATCTCCACAATCAGTCATTTACATCAAGAAATAATAATCATATTCTACGATAGCTTCTAACGTGGAGACTCCATTTCTCCTCAGTCCATAAAATCACTAAAGTTGCTAAGCAGTAAACGATCATAATTACCTCGCTTTCCCTTAAAAATACAAAATGGTGAAAATATGAAATTTCTGTTAAACGTTAGTCAATTTCCTAAATCCGAGCACATTTTTGGAATCTAGATATCTTTTCCATTCAGACAGTACTGCAGAATCTCATGCATTTGTAAAAAATATGAAATTATTGCGCTGTGTTATCAACGACGGTAGTCGAATCGCAATGCGACTCGAAAATGCCTTTCCAGTTATGGCAAGTGTTCCAAGTGACCTCGCAGGTTACCTTAGCCGAGGCACGTCCTTTGGGGCATATTCTCCTCTTTGACCACTTGCTGCTTAAGGTTTTTATTATCTTACGAGTACCTGCTCCAATTCTGCGTATATGGCGGAAACTTCAGATATTGTAGTAGTTCTTTACGTCTTCTCATCATGATATCCTTCGCATTGAAAGACGCTCACGAATATCTTTGTGGCGCCGTCACCAGCGCGCGTAATATTGTCGATATTAATTCATGTGTTTACTGCCTGGGTAAAACCTTCAGTATTGGTCAGTGCTTACTGCTTGGAAGCGCACTTGGTAGGTACCTTGTAGATGTCGGGAACAAAACTTGTGTGACATTTGATGTATGAAGTAATTCCAGTCACAAAAATCGAAAACTTTTGTACATCTTGATTCGGGCTTCCCCTTTTGTAGAGAGAGTGCTATAGTTTTGAGCGTTGGTCATCGTACTGTACTCTTACTTCCTTGTATCCTTCGGTCTGTAGTACGAGTTTTGTAGTTTATGTAATGTGCTTCGTCTTAATATCATATTTTCCGGTCCGTGTTGGAGTGTTGTAGTTTGAGCGACGTGCTTCGCATTAGTTGTCGCGTCTTCTGGTCTGTGAAGGACTGTTTTACTTGGAACGATGCGTTTAGTAATATTTGTCGTATTTTCCTGTCTCTCTCTGAGTGTTGTATGAGGGATGTCCTTCGTAATATTTGTCGTATCATTCGGTCTCTATAAGAATATTGTAGTTTGAATCGATTGATGTGCTTTTTAATATTTGTCATAACTATCGGTCTGTGTAAGGGAGGCGTAGTTTGAGCAACTTGCTCCCCTTATTATTATATGTCGGTCGTAACTTCCGGTCTGTGCAGGGGCCTCGTAGTTTGGGAGCGATGTATACTATTTGTCGTCTCTTCCGGGTGGTGTGGGATGGAAGTTCAGGAGCGTACCTATGTGATTGACGTGGTAGGAGTCCCTTCCTGGAGTGTCCAGCAGGCAGGTATCCAGGCAACTCCTCGCCAAGGCCAAGTCTGATGTAAGCTGGCTTTGTCTTCCGCATTAAGGTTGCCCCGTCGCCGTGAGTGCAGTGTTGGTCTGGACCCCGGGCTTGGTGTACCACTGGCGGCTGGTGGTGTTGCCGCCGCGGCCTCCCGCGGCACCGCACATTAGGTGTAGCAGGTCGGGATTGTGGTTCTGGTGTAACAGCGACGTCATTAGCACGTCCAGTGACGCATGGATAATATAATGTCGCTGCAGAAGTAACGCTACTTTCGACATAGCTTGTAAAGCGTTCTCGTGCCCTAGTGACGTCATTGTCCCAACGGAGGCTCTCTTCTTGACTTGCTGCATTTAGTGTACTGTGTCTTCAGCGAGGGAGGCTGGGGGGTGGGGCGCGGCACGTTATGCCACGTAGCGTCAGTCTTGGTTGTTTCGGCTTCGTTTCTTATTTTTCATTTAGTTTTTGCAAAATTAATGCAGCTAATACGCTTCGCTATAGCTTGCGACATTTCGTATTTGCAGATCGCGATAAAGACTAGTTCGCAACATGGCTCCCTCACCCAACTTGTGGCTGTTGGCGGGGTTTCTTTCTACTTGAATTTTCAGTCGTGTTGCTAAACGTGGCGGATCTTCCCGTTTGGTAGGTTTGGTGTGCTTTCATTACATCATTCCTCAACTTTGTCGCGCCAATTACAGCACTACTGCCTTCGGCAGTCACTCTTTCCGAATCAGAGCAGAATGGGAATTTCCTCGCGGAAAATCTTTCCAAAACAAAAAACTGTCCAAGATTCTTCAATATTTTGCTCCATGCACTGGCTAGTGTCAACTTGAGACGGCGATATTTCAAAGGATGAAACACCACGTTGCGAAATTCGGGTCTGATAAAATCACAGTTATGCTGTTGGTATATTGGTCGGTGACTGGTTGCACCGTCGGGAAAACATAATTCGATTTCTGCAAGATCTTCTACTCACACCAGCGCTACTTTACTCCGCCGTATCTGAAGGTGAGTACCTTTACCCTATAAACGAGGGCTACAGGTAATTGCATCGCACGTTATGTTGATTCTTTATTGCTTGTATGTGTTGATAAATAATACATCTAACTATATAACTTTGTTGTAACTGATACGATTAGCAGGAAACGTTGGAAATCTCGCTTTTTCTGTTGAATAATTCAATTCATTTTCAAATCTTACTCGTGTTTCCGCAGCATCGTGAAAAAAAATTCTTTATATTCTTTTTGAAGTGTATTATTAGCTTCAAAATTTGCAGTGCTATCCATGCATGTCCTGCAAAAATCGTTCCTTTCATCCATTGAAGTATATTCTTAAAAATTCTTTTTAAGATCTAACATTTGCCGGGCAGTCCACGTGGGTCGTGAACTAATCATTAGTTGACCCTATTTCTGAAGTAGTTATTTCTCAAGAGCGACCTTCAGTCCATTTTGTAGCAGTTTTTGTGATCGGCGGGAGCATTTGTAGGGCAAGAAGCCACGTGGGTTGTGACCTTGACATACTCCGAAGCTGCGGCGGTGCCACGTGTGCGGCGCCGCTAATGTGCCACATGTACGATGACGTCATCATCTCTCCCGCGTTTGTCGCTTCTCATGTTCCTGGCTGATTTTGTGGCTTATTACTTCCCGTGACTCATCAGCTAACTCATTGTACGTCCTTCATGGAATATAAACCTCCTCTTATATTGTCTATATTGCGACTGGAGACGGGGATGATTTGTTAAAAGACTCGGATGAGTGAAAGTGATTTTAAGGATGCGATAGCTGTGTCTTGGGGCAAGTCTTTCATCACTAGTGATTGTCCGGCCGGCCTGGCTTTTATGATACATGTGGATTAACATTGGCCAATTGTTCGCAATAAGAATACATTGAACTGAGGGGTACAATAGTAGCAAGAATCGTGCACGTGTTATATTCACTTTCATTGAGTTCATTGAGGCGGCTGTAACTTAGAGGCACTGGAACGTTTGATTTCGCCTCTTTTCAAATTGTTCTGAATCTTATTTGTCCAGCACGATCTGTTTTGTATTGCGTAGTCATCCCTTCATGACTTACCTATTTTTCCATAAGAATCACACTGTGCAACGTTGCCTATGTGCAGCAGAAAGAGACAAAAGAAGTTATTAAAAGAGATCCTAATGAGACGCTTGGGACTAACTGTACCCACCTCCTTAATTCCCAAAACCCCGGGCTCCATAATCTGTTAACCCTTTACTGAGAATACGTGGACGCTCTAGGTAGTATTTTCACAATAGCTTGAACTCTGTTCGCTCACGCGAAGTGCTCCCCACGCTCGCCTCTTGATGCATGTTTTTGCATAGCTTTTCTGCCTCACTATGTATCAATGTCGACCTAAAACTTTGTAAAATTTTGTTTTTGATGTATTACGCAGAACTTGATTACTAAATATGAGGTCGACTAATTCTAAAACTTAACGTTTCGGGAGTAAGTATCCCATCTTCGGAAAGTTGAAAATTCTAATATACACGTATGAAGTAAAAAAATCCTTTATTACTAAAGTTTGGGGAGAGGAGCAGATGCTATCGGGAGGGAATCTAAAAAGGCAAATGAACCGGAGTAGGTTGAGGGGCCGAATGTAGGCTCTTGTACAGTCAGCGGGATTAGTTAGGTATGCACTGTATGAAGCGGTACAGCCGAGGTCATAATGTTACGGCACAGTTTACATAGGTTTGCTGCATATCTCTGGACGTATCCGTCACATATTTGTACCGCGTGTCTGTACTGCCCACTATTCGTCTGTAATCCACAGGAAGGTTGGGCCGGACTAAAAATTGTCCGTTTTTAGATTGGCGCTGTCGCGGAAGCGAAATCTTGTTCGAAGTGGCAATATATCTGTGCTGAATAATTAGTACTATCGCTGCATAATCTTTATTAATGCTGCGTAATACATATAAGTGATGTATATATACGTTAGTAATAGTTCTTTTTGCATTTTCAGAGCTCTTAAAGTCTTATTGTCCTCAGGCCACAAAATAGTCAACACCAGGCGGGGGTTCCAAACTTCATTTCGAGAACGAGCATAATGTTAGTCTTTTCGTCCTGTGCCCTAGCGCCGAGATCGGGCGGTTATTGCGGTAGCCCGTAACAATAATGTTGAGGTTGGGTTTGATTCTGTGGATGTGGAGGTACTCTAATGTTGTGAGCTCGAGAGGATTGGAAGAGTCTATGATGGAAAAGTCGTTCCTGCTGATGGGATGGTTGTTTTGTCGGCATGTAGGCGGGGGCTGAATGTGAGGGTTTCGGCAGTGGTAAACCGGTACGACTGGATACACCTAAATGCTGGTCAATACGGGCTTTGAAGTGTTGTCCGGTAGCGTGCTACCGATGTCTGAGGTGCTGCAGGCCTGGCACTGGTAACGGTAAATAACACTGGACAACAGTCATGTGGGGGGATGTTGTTTTTAAAGAAGTAGGACCCTATGGTAAATGTGTTTTTGTATGAAAATTTGAAGGTGATACGTGGGAAGGCTTCAGAGAGGACTATTTTCAATGTGCTGACTGCACTGACTGAGGCTCTGTTGTAGTACGGAAGCGAGTGAAAGAAGCCCAATTTACGGACCGAGTGTTTGCTAATGTCGGGATCGAACAGTTTGTCTAGGAACAATTTGCAGTGTTACTCATACGTACTGCTCAGTGGCCGAATCCGTTGCTGTATCCTTACAAATGGCAGAAAATCCCACGGCATACCGAGTTTTGATTCTCGCCAACTTTGTAGAGTTATCCGAAATATCTACTGCCCTAGTGACACTTGCTGCACCGCGGCTGACGTCCGTTCCTGACCGCTAGCATTCAGTTTGTGTCGAGCAATGTACATAATTTTTTTTGCAGGAAGTCAGGTGGGTTGACCTAGATGTGAACAATGCCAAAATTCTAAAGTAAGCTGGCCATCTAAAAAAGACGGCGTGGATATTTTCCCCCACCGTGGATGATGGTCTTACCCACTTGGGCGTTTTAGTTATCACCCGCGAACGAAGTGAGAGAGGTGATGATGTTTTCGTTGAAGATTTAAGTATATTTATGTTTTTCTGTCCGCCCAAAAACAGGTAGAAAGAGTTGAGCAATGTTCATAATTTTTTGCACGGAGTCTGGTTGGTTGATCTAGGTGTGACCCATGCCAAAAATCTAGGATTAGCTGGCCATCAAACATGACGGCGATGAATTTTGTTCACTGTATACCAAAAAAGAGGCAGAAGGAGTTGAGTAAAAAAACTAACTCTTTTTCAGGCAGTCAGGTGCACGCAAGGGTCGTCTCAACTTCTCTGAGATGTGAAATGTAGAAAACTATTTGAGTTAGCTGACTTTAAAAAAATGACGGCGTTGAATCTGTAACTCCACCCGAAAAGAGGCAGTGTTACGGCGTTTTGAAATGGATAAAAGGATGGACATATATATATACACATATATATTAGAGTAAGACACCATATTCTCGGGAGGCGGGCGACCTCCCTTACAAAAATATAAATTATCACAATAATGCAAATAATATGTATTGAAATTGTCAAATAAATAAAATACATAAAAAAATAAGCATCTTAAACCTACTACTTGTGAGTTCTAACAAGGATGCTAAATGAATCACACCATGGGCAACGAAATAATTTATTGTAATCAAGAGAGAGACAGGAAATTTGAGCAAGGGAAAAAGTTGAACGAATTACGCATCATTGAAATTTTGTGAAGCATCCAAAGATACTCGTACATCTCGCTCGGCGACATGAAGACGATTAAGTGAGGGAATACAGTGTAAAAATGATTTTCAATTTGATCCCATTATTAAAAAAAACTAAGTTATATAACACACTCTCGCAAAGCTCAAGCAATTGCCTAAATAAATTATGTTTGCAATTAGAGAGGAATGTCGATTAATACCGCGAGAAATAAAAAATAGTACCTCATTCATCCATGATGAGACACGTGACGTTTCACATAATAGCAAATTTAGGAGGCTCTGCCGAAAAAAACACAACTCAAGCTTTTAGTAAGTAAGTTCGCAACGCATGATTTGGCAATAATGCCTATGAATTATACCGAGTAACAGGCGAATGGCGAAACTTTTTATTACATTTTACCTGGAGTTCGGACATGATGCCTTCGATGACGCCCCTCATCTTCTAATTTCGTTGACACTACAATGACTGCTTTTCTAAATTTCCCTTCAGTCCGGCAGATCTTTCTCCAAAGGATTTCAGTGTTGGTAGCCCACCGTGCGAACGATGCAATTAGTTGAATTATCGATGGAGCTCTTGGTTGAACGTGACATGATGACTGTAACTTTACAGATGTAAAAGGGGGGACAGTTCAACGATAGATTTTCGAAGCTCATGAAGGCTCTCGGCACGCTGAAAAGAATTCTATTGATGCCATCCACAACGCTGCTGCAGCAACACTCCCGATGAAATCTATATTTTCCCGCATTGCAGCTAAAATACAGCTGTTTATCGGCGATGTAATTATCTTCAATAAGCTCTCGGTGTAGCTTGCGACGACGGCGCCGAAAACTTGCAGAGAAGTACACTATTCTCCGTCAGAAATTTCGATAGTTAAGCAGAGAAAGTAATGGGTTTGGAATCTTTAGTTGCTCGGCATCAGAGCGTTGTTTTTTTTCTTTTTATGCCCAAGAAGAGCTGGCTTAAACTGTTCAATATGATTTCTTTCAATCGTAGATTTTTTCACAACTACATGATTCTTTGAACACCGAGAATACGTTCGGTATAGTTGTATTTGGGGTAACTAAGCTTCTCCCCAGGGCTTACATTTGAGGATGACTGTGTTGTTGAGCTCGATGCTGAAACTCAGGAACGCTGAAGGCACAAACTAACACCTCACACAAACCGAATGAACGGTAAACAACACAAGTCCTCGCGAAGAGACTCGCGCCCTGATGCTCACAAGCATCCTGCCTGAACTAACTACTTCCCTCGAACCAGATCAAGTTGGCAGCCCACAAGTCCTTTCCTCAACTTTTTTTGTCGTCCTTTGATATCCAATCGTATTTCAGCTTCGAAAAGTCAATCCATTTTAGCTCAACCCACTATGTTCCAACCCTGCGACCATTGGCTCAACTTGCGTGAAGTTTCTCCTCCTACAGCTTTTCATATAACCAATGGTAAAATATCTCCTCAGCCCTACTTGAAACATAGGTGAAAGACAAGTCCTTCTCACATGCTTCGTGATTTCCTTTTTTTACAGGACACACTGTATGTGTACACAAACAGATTCCTTTATCTTGTCACGCAGTCACCTGGACAATCTCAACCTCTCAGAAAGCTTCTAAGACAAAGACCTCACTCATACTATGGCTCTCGCTTAAAGAAAAATAAGAGACACCTTTGCAAGTTTGTTCCTAATCCTTTGTGAAGTAAACGCTACTATAGACTGTATATGAGAAATAAATTCATAATAAATGAAAAACTGAAGAAAATTATCTCTGTTGAACAGACGCAACAGTACTTGACTCTTAGGTTCAAGTGGCCTCTGACGCTGGCGGCCAAAATGGGAAATTTTTTTTTTTTTTTTTTCAAGAGCTATCATGAACATGTCCAGACACGGTCATGCAGGCAAGTGCGTCCCCGCCGTATCCAAGATACCTTGGATACGGGTTAGGGTTATAAGTTAGTAGGTTCGCCTAATTTCTGTTTTGGAGTGGAGCACACCCAGACAAACCCAAAGGTTACCCTAGCCTCCGCTAAGCCATCAGGGCGTCCGCTTATCGCGTCCACTTTACTTCTTTTCGTTTTTTTTATGCTCATCCTGATGATATTTTTTACTTTTATTATGTGCTTTCTCCTTTTTCCGCCTTGCTGTTCCCTCTCATGGTCGTTCATCGTGTACGGGAACACCCTCGTGCATGAGTTCTACGTTCTGTCGACGCACTACTTGTCCCTCTATGTTTGTTGATTTCTCAGCAATATTAATTAATTGACGAGGCAACTTGTGAGAATATAAATATATATAGAGCATAATATTCATAACAGAAGGAGTTGAGCAATGTTCATAATTTTTGGTAGGGAGTCAGGTACGTTGACTTAGAAGTGAACAATGCCAAAAAAAAGTAGAATTAACTGGCCTTCAAAATCACGGCGTTAAATGTGCCCCTACCGCGGGTGATTGGTCTCACGCCACGAGGAGTTCTAGTTTTCCTATGAAATTGATTAGAGAAATTGGTTGCCTTATTCGTCCTTTATATACATATCTGTATCATTGAGCAAACTTAAGTTAGAAAATGTTAAAGTTCACGCAAAACAGTATTTTATTTCATTTTTTAAACCGGTCCCAAACTTAGGTTAGGAGTGTCTGCTGTCACTTCCCAGGGGATAAAAGGTTCATGCTGGGTTGTGTTGTGCCTTGTGATCTGGCGCATCGTCGCAGAGTTGGTGTGGTCTGTTTTCTGTATAAAATCTATAACTGCCCAGTCAGCCACTGTCTGAGTTTCTTCCGGATCCATTTGTTCGGGTGAGGTATACTCGGCGGACTTCTGCTCTTCATGAGTTTGCCTTGGAACCGTTACGATGCCGTAAGCGCCAGTATTCCCGTTCGTTTTTTCCATCGTGTGTGGATGTTTGGAATGGTCTTGATGGCTCTGTCTTTGCTGGTGCTGGTATTGGCAGCTTTAAACGATCTGTACACAAAGCTATTCTGTGATCTCGGATCTTCTTTTTTTTCATTCTTTTGTTTTCTCCACCCGCTGGGCTGGTTGCGTGGGGGTTTGTTAACCTCTTGGAGTTTCTCCGTTCCTACGTCGCCGGTCTGGTGTGATTTAATAATAATAATAATAAAAGGTGAATTTATATTAAATGATACTGACGTGCACAGTAATTGAAATGTCCGGCAGTAAAGCGATGTTGCCTAACCAGACAACTAGGCTACAACGTCCGGCACCTCTTGGAATACAGCTTCCCAGCCCTGGTTACCCTGTGAACGACTAGCTTCGACATTCGTCGCTCTCCCGTTTTGTTCCTTAATGGCTTTGGATCTCACCACTAGTTGTGGGTAGGGGTATCTATTGAACCCCAAATAACTAAGTAGTGTACAAATTATTACTAAAAGAAAAAAACCGAAACGAGTTCGAAAATGAATTTTATAGATTCTTATGGGTATGGCAATATACCCCACCGCCAGGCAAAGTCAGACTTGTAACATTCCGGTAACAGGTCAAGGGCCCCTGCTCTATGACACATGTCACACAGGTTACGTCAGAGAGCAGCAGTAGGCCACACGCACACATAAGGTTACCTGAGTTCTCCCTGACCTTACCTGCGTGCGTTCTGCACTACCACTTCCTCCTCCTGTTCTGCCGCTCCTTCATTTCCGCTTTCTGTTGCTATTCCGGTATCGTGTGCGTGATAACAATAGTGAGGTTTTTTTTTTCTTATGCTAGTAAAATTTCGCTCGCTCTGCAGCTGCTTTGCCTCTCCTTTGTTGTAAAAACTATATGAAAGATTCTTTGGCTACAGATTTTCTTCTGTAGTGTTTTCTTTGCTGTTATTGTGACAAATCGAATCTCGTCCTCTCTTAGGTATGTAAAGAGCCTTCCGCTTTACAGCACGCACCTCATTGACCCTTCAGTGCCTATATGTACGCCTGTGGACGTTGCAGATAGCTTGTTTCAGCAAAAAATGGGTTTAATTCAGTTGCATGTGACGCATGCCCGCCATTGTTGAGGTTTTCATCACCCGCCAGCTATCTGTGAGAATGTATTCAAAATTTCCTTGGCTAACTGAAACTCGTGATTCGTGTCTGCTTTTTTTTTTTTAGTTTCCTCCTACTACTCATACTTTTGTTTTTGTGTTTTTCCTCATCTTTCATTTCTGGCCACTCTTACCCAATGCTTCACGGTCGAAATCTCCGTTTTCTGTGAATACTGTAGCTAGTTCCCCGTTTGCTCTTTTGTAGCCCCGCTTGTGGCTGGGTTGACCGTATTGTAGGTGTCTTGGAGTGCACGTTTGGCTTTTCGAACCCTCAAGATTGAAGTTCCGACCAAGTTGAAGCGAATCCTATAAAGATTATCTCGCTTAGCGATATCTCGTGCTATCGTACATCTGATGGCGAAGATTACCCCCATTTGTAATGTAGTTTTCCGAGCTATCTTGAAATGTATCGCAACTCCCCTCAGGAGCAAAGGATGGACCATAGGCTGTAGGGTTATAGGTTAGTAGGTTCGCCCAATTTCTGTTTCGGAGTGGAGCACACCCAGACAAACCCAAAGGTTACCCTAGCCTTCGCTAAGCCATCGAGGCGTCCGCTTATCGCGTCCACTTTACTGCTTTCCGTTTTTTTTATACTCATCCTGATGATATTTTTTACTTTTATTATGTGCTTTCTCTTTTTCCCGCCTTGCTGTTCTCTCTCATGGTCGTTCATCGTGTGCGGGAACACCCTCGTGCATGAGTTGTACGTTCTGTCGACGTACTACTTGTCCCTCTCTTGAAACACCGTAACTGTGTCTGGGGAGGATCAAACAATGAATTCACCCATTTATTTTCAACCTTTCATTGTGTCGAAATATGTTAGACTTTTGCTCAACTATTGAAAACAAAATGGATTTACTTTCACAATTAACTTTCCTAGATGTACTCTATTAGATTTAAATTAACGTACGTACTAAGTTAAAATTTTCATGGTCTGTCATTATCTGCTACGTTGTAGTGCAAATTGTTACTTGCTGTTTTGATCATTTACCCGCCAATGAGTAAACGTTTCGGTCACTTCACAATTTTCACATGTTTACTGGGAGGGGGTGCAAGTCGTTCCCTGTAAGTTATGTACCATGACTGTTATGGGTGCCGTCTGTCGTACAGCGGCTGTAATTGTGCTGTACATTGTAGCAATCTAATCCTATATACGAGTATAATTTCCGGGTCTCGGCTTCCTTTAGCCTCGCTCCCCCTCAGCTCCTGCAGCTCTAGTATTGTCTCTACTGCAAGGTCGTTCGTTTGCGTTTTCTAAGATAGTTACGCATCGCCTGGTTTTCTATGATTCGTATCGAAGAAAACGCAATTTAAGGGTATAAATTATAGAAATTCACTTCAAACTTTGTTTCGCGTAGATTTCTTGTTCGATTTATATGTATTGTTTTCCTTACAGGGTATAAAGAATGAACATTCTAGGATTTATATTAGAGAAAAATACGTGCGGTCGCATAGGTACCCTACCAGCCCCGCAAGTTTACGTTTATCACCAGTCATTGAGTGTTCGGTGCGGTATGCACGGCGCATGCTGTGCGCCCAGTGCCACCCAGTAAAGCCTTTAACTCTTCACCGCTTCAAATGCACAGTTGATCGCATTTTAGCGCGTCATTGTATTACGAAACTCTTTATGTGCTGCTGGTAAACAGTCGACGGTGGTGGTATAGACTGTGGTCCACCTCAGAGTTAGTGGTAAGATTAGGTTAGGCGCATATTATTCCCGTATTTCAGGAAGGTTGCATAGTATAAGGGTGCTGAGTCAACGCCCAGTCTCCTGTATAGGCTTCCGTTTCAAACATTATAGTCCTAGGGAAAGCTAAGTTTGGTTTCGTCGTTATGTGGCTACAGTGTACCGTGGAATGGTTTGCGCAGTGTCTGAAATTATCCACTAGCTCTCACTGCTTCTTTAAGGTACGCGTGCGCACGAACAAAATCTTCGTTTATTTTGACAAGATGGAATTTCCGGAAAGTCAAGCTTGCTGCGGCGTTTTGATGCACCCGGAGCTTACATGTGTATGAAAAAGGTACTTGAAGTCGAACTCTTATAGATCCAAGGTAATATGATAGGTAAGTTGCGCACATATGAAATGGAAAGCACCCATTAAATGTTATTTAATAGGTGATGACACGCCTACTTTTTTATTTTCCGTATGTATAACATTGTGGGCTTATAACCGCAACTGTTCGTCTATTAATGCATTTGCTCAAATGTTAACCGTCAACTCATTTGGCTTTCCAAGTGTCACTAGTAAGATTTTCAATATCTCTTCAAATTTAATAAAACTGAAAAAGCCTTGTACTTTTGTGCTATTTGTCATCCATAAGAAGGCATCCGGACGCTGGGTGCTATGCATGTAATAAATAAAACAGTCGCGTAAGGTCGCTGTGGTGTGCACGTGTTCTGCTGGCACCACCTATCATTTTATACCTTCCAACATCAACCACTTGAAGTCAATATAAAAGACAAACGCCGGAGTATTTTACTGACAGCAGTAGGGGAGAACTGGACTGCAAGTTGCTTTGATTTGCTCGAACTCGCGATAATTGTTGGCTTCGCTGAATTCGCTTCTCAGCAACGACTTCCTCGAGTCTGAGAAAGCATTTGCTTGCGAATTGCCACTCCCGGCAACTTTTATTTCTCCTGTGCATTGTCTTTTGGTCTCTAAATGGCCCTGCCTACAGGTTGGATGAATTATTATTGTTCACGCGTTCCGTCGCTGCTCTAACCCTTCACTAGGCGACTGAAGAATGCTCTCGTAGAATAGCCCTGTGGCAGTAACTACTTGTGATCACTTACCCAGTTAAGGGTTCACCTCTTACCGCCAAAAGTAGCATTCGGTTGCGTTTTAAGTAGTGCTAGTCCTATGTAAATTCATGTTAATGGTGGACACTGCAAACCGTTAAATCCTGATGACTTGAAATATCTGTCGCTAAATATGCTCATAACACGGGTATTTAGAGTTAGTTTGTTTATTTATTATCTGCGCCGAAGAGGTTATGTTTTTACCGACGTTTATCTGTCTGTTAGCAACATAACTCAAAAAGTTTTGGATTGATCATTCCATTTACAGGAACTGTTAGGAATATCACGAAAGACATATTTAATTTTGATGATGGTCCGAAGATAATCCTTTGGATTGTAGACGGTTTTAAAATTTTCGGTAGCACTGCGTAGCTTGGAGGCATGTGCTCTCGGAGTGCCTGCCGAAACACGTACCATTCGTACGTGTTATTAAAGCATCTGGTGGCTCCCATCTCTGTCTGTATATGCATGTTCCCAGGCCCTTTCCCTGCCACAATATATTTGGGCTTCACGCACCCTAGGGTCCCAAGTGCCTTTTCCGCAGGAGATGTTGCAGTTTGCTGCAGTTCCTGCTGACGAGGTTAGTTTTGTAAAGTTAGGTAGGTTCTCTATTTTCCCTTTGTTCCTCGAGGTGGGCTGTCGATCGAGAAGCCGACCTAGTCCATGGGACTCCTCTACTCTCTCTCTCTCGTGTGGAAGGCCTCGAATGGGACCATGCACTCGAGTGTCTTTTTCTTTTCTTAACGCCTTTTTCCCGCCAGTAGTAGTGCACTGAGCCAAATTAAGTTCTTCCGTCAGGAATGCCGTAGATAAAATATTCCTACTGATGAAGTAATAATAAAAAATGAAATTCGCTGTTGAATCGCCTGAGTTGCGGCTACGGGGGTAAAACTGAAACATAAATAAATTCATGTTCCCAAGCTTTCACCTGCATGCAGAATAAATGATCTACTCGTAGTCTGTCGTCTCTCCCTCTTACGAAAACTAAATGTACGACCTTGCCAACCCAGACATTCTTTACGATCAAGTGATACCAGTTTATTTCGGTGCTTGATGCAATAGCTATTTAATCCGCAGCCATGCCACCGCATAAGCAATACTCACAGCGAAATGGTTAACATAGGTTTCATATTGGAACTATCAGGCTTTCGCCCTCAGGGAGCGTAGGATGAGCCACAGTGTTAGGTTACTTCGGTTAGCCCGTCGTACCTATGATGTAGGGAGTCGCTCCTCCTTCCTCCTCCCATTTTGCTTTCTTACATTTTCATACTCTTACTAATGATGCATTGTGCTGCGAACGTAGAGACAAACAAACGGATTAACAGATCAACGCAAAAATTGGGTCATTTGTTCCTAGTACGATCCCCATAACTTATTGAGTTATGGTACCAAGAATGAAGAGGCAGACAAACAAGCGGTTAATTGGATCTTCACCAAAAGTTAATCATCTGTTCTTCTTCACATTCCTAACAATCCCTGTAAATTCCGTAAAAGTCCATCTATAACTTTTTCTGTTATCTTGGTGACGGACATAGACGGACAAACTGGACAAAGCATAACCTCCTTGGCTTAGGTAATAACTATCCCATATAACTTTCATAATAAGAATGTGATCCCACTGTCACGCCTCCGCATTAAAAGCGTCCGCCACAGAACTTTAGCGTGGAATATACACCAACATCCACTGGCCGTTACCACGAGAGGCTGCAATCCATTGCATGCCGCACCGTGTTTTCACCACCACACCGCCGCATTGCAATGCTAAGGTCGTGGCAGCTTAGGGTTGCATATATTAATGCAGCGGTCGACGGTGCCTACGAATGACCTCAATATTTGCAAGCTGAAGGCATTTCCGTGGTGAGTCCGTGCGTGTGTCATTGATCTGGCTTTGTGTTCGGAGCTTGCGTGAGGGGATGGGGTGGAGCCCCTGAGCTCATTTTCGACACTTCTCGCTTCGCTCTTTTCATCATTTTTCATTCGCTGAATAATGAGTTTCGTTTTCCATTCGCTGATTGATCATTTTCATTCTACAGTCGCTGATTGATCATTTTCATTCTGCAGTCGCTGATTGATCATTTTCATTCACTGATTAATCAATTTCATTTTGCATTCGCTGTAACTGTATTGGTTGGTTTTCGGTAGCGTGTTTTTTTATGCTGCATTGGCTAATTAGGTATCACCAGATTTCACTAATGTACTTAATATTTTCTCTTACATTAACCCAAAAGCTACGGTATGCGTATCATTTATAGCTACCGTTTCGGGAGCAGATATTCCCGTCATTCGCAGTTGATGGGTTAATAAATATCTGGTCACCAGGTGAATTTGGATAGCGTACTTGCTGCATTTTAGATCGATCCGGGTTACGTCTATGTCTCCTCCATGCAGCACGGGCCGCTTTGTAATAAACAGCTAATTTGCTCCGCTCTAACGTCATAATTGTAGTTGTGGGGTTGGTAGCTGCCATTACTGGTTGCTGTAAACAGCTCCTTAGTTTCAGCCACTACAGGTGCGCAGTAGATTGAATTGCTTGCGGATATTTTACGCGGAAATTGTGCTGTCGTATCTTTCGTCAACGTTTTCTTCTTCTTCTTCAAGCCTGCAACCCTGGAGTTCCTAGGCTCACAATTTTTAAGTGCTGTCCTTGATAAGTATAAGTTGAAGCGATGCGGAATACAGGAAAATTCGCGATGAAATTTATTTTTTTACTGTAGGTAGATATTTAATACATACATGACCATGATGCATATACTTTGGAAGTTATCGCCAAAACGCAGAATATTTCCGGTTGCTATAGGCAGCTTTGTAAATTTAGCGCGGATCAAAAATTAATAATGCGTACGTACCTTAATTGGGAGCTCAATTTTTGCGGGGTACAATGCGTAACTTACTGCGCATGTGAGAACTACCGACCGCTTAATTATTTGTTGTTCATTGTTCTGCTCCATAAGGGATGATAGAAGCTAGATTAAGGTTAGTTAAATTCACCCGTTATACATAATGCGACGGACAGAGGGATTCTCGTAGATCAATTTAGCATTCTTCATTCTTGTGAATATCTTTCCGTGTCCACTTTGCTTTCTTCGTTTACCCTGCTCTCGCTAACCGTCGTTTGCTTCTGCCGTTTACCAATTCGCCCTTCTCACTGCGTTGTGTTCGCTTGCTTAACAAACCAGATGTCCCTTGTTTAACTTCTTCCTCCTTTTGGGTCACCATGATCGTTTGTAGATTTTATAGCTGACAATAAGAGACGGAGCAACAGGCCCATTCTCAGCGTGCAGCCGAGGCCCAAGCTCTGGCCTGCTGCGGGCTATTGCCGTTATGTCAGGGTATATAAAAAATTTGACGTCTTAAGGCTCGTACACACGCTACCCTAACAAAATTTGGGGCCGCCGCAACGCCGCGCAGAAGTTGAATTACCTTATTAGCTCCTGTAGCGGCCCTATATTTTGATAGGGTAGTCAGAAGAACGAGTTTCATCCGCTAATCGTCCGAACGATTTGTTGAGCCCTCGTTAACACAGCTTTCAGTTTACTAAAAAAGTGTAAAAATGTTAGCCGTCGCTTCAGTTTGTGCGATCAGCAAGTGCCGTTTGTTAAATTTCGGACATCTCGACAAGCTTGGAAGGAATTAATGGGAGGCATGCGCTCTTTAAATGGACACAGTGCCGCATTCGGATGCGGTGATGACGGAACTCGTTCTTTTGACTAGCGTGTGTACAGACGAAAAATAACGGTCAGTGGAATGACGGTACAATTAAGATCAGCTGCAGCAACTCGCTTGAAATGCAGGCACATGACATTAGGTTGCTTACGGGGGTGACAATGAAAAATGATGCTGCTCCGGGGGATAGGGGCAGATAGAAGATGCGAGGGTAGCTTATATACCCTTTTGTCGTTTAAAAACAGTTGATGCTTATTTTTTTTAAATTCATGTTATAGCTATAGCCTACTGAATTTTTCTCTAGGATTCCTGCACACCTTATCGAGCAAAGTGGTGGTAATGGAGACGATTAGCGTGTAATTTCATGCAAACTACAAACAAGTAGTGCGATAATACGTGTAATCGTTACTGTTCTTATACTTCTACAGTATTCCTCCTGTTCTGAGAATATAGCTAGACCAATGAAGCTGCTAACGCTCGGCTCACAAGCAAGAAATGCTAGTCAGTTCAGTGACCTGCTGTGAAGAATTCGTCATGATTTGGTGCAGATCAATAAGTTGAAGCTTTGAGTTGGTCTTGTGTGTGTACTGCCTCAGCTGAGAGCTATTTTATCAGGTCTTGAAACTCATGACTCCTGTGTATACCAGACTTCGCTCGTGCTTCGTGAGGTGTAGCCCTTTACCGCTAAAGTCTACGGGTTTTGTCCTGCATGTTACATTTACTAGAGCCCACGTTCAGCAACAGGGACCATGTTACTGCTCGAACAAATCGCAACAACAATCGAAAAATACAGTCGAGATTTGTGTGCCCGGCCGTCAAAAATGTCAAGACGGAAATTAGATCGCCACTTCTTTTATTGTTCATACCTGTTCTGCGACTAAATAAATAAATAAGTAAATACGTGCTCTGAAGGTTTTATTGCACCTTTAACCCTTTGCCTCCTGAAATTCAGGTAACGTTTTTTTCATTTTTTTTGTTAAATTAATGAAAAATAGGTTAGTTAAGCACATATTTGAGAAAAAATTTAGCTTTACTTGCAAAAACCGTATTTTTTTGCATCGGCTACTACAGATGCCGTGAGTGTCTTGGGTAATTTACATGATGCATAGCTTTTGTATAGGGAAAATAGAGAGTGGCATCTGATGATGCCGTCAGGAGGCAAAGGGTTAAACTCGATCTATGCGTACCTGCTACTCCAAATATCAGAAGTCTGCGTGGCCAGTTCCACTGAGGCAAACAGTTGCCTTGCTTCCGTTCTACCAATAATCTCTTCTCCAAAATAAGTAGGCACTTCTCTTTTGAATTTTACAGCAGCTGTGATAAATGCTTCCTGCCTTAGCACTATCCATGATACGGTTAGCCTGGCTATATAGTACGATACATTTGAATGAACAAAGCGGAACAGAAAACTGAAAATTGATAGATGAGTTTTATAACATGCTGTTTATATTAGTGTTTAATTGAAACTCTTCATCCGTTCGCCTGAGACTTGGTGCATGTGTTTGTTGGAACATTGATCCTCTGCCGCAGCTTCTTCTCCTTACTTTCTGTTTCCATTCGACTGTGTTTAGGTCTTTTCTCGCATTTCTCTGCAGCCAAATTGCCTGCAGGAGCGAACTACATTCGACCAACTAGATATAACCGTAGGTGTTACGCGTACTTTTGTGCCGTACGTTGGCTCGTCTGCGGTTTTCTTAACCTCTCATGCAGTCTTTTGATATTTCATCACATCGCTTACTGTCTGCCCGGTACTGCAGTCACTGAAATGAGTATTGCCAGTTTTGCAAGAATACTGTATTGCAAGTCGTGACAGATCGATCATCCGCGGTGCTTCTACACAATTGCCTATGCTAAAGTGCCAGGTGGGGAATTATATTTTGCAAAGGAGAATTTTAATTTGTCTCATTAAGGATCATGAAAATTTAAAAAAATCTCATGTAATTGAAGAGTGATTAAATTTGCTGATGTCCAGCTCGACGTGACCACCTTTAGCCTTGACTAGTTACTGACCGTAGACGCTTCAAGATTTGAGTAACTGATGTTCCGAGGCACGCAGCTGGGAGTGGTTGTCTTCCGTAATAAAAATATCAACACGGCGAGTTACTTGACGATAATCATGCATGCTCGGATGCTTGTAGAAGCTCAACAACACTTTAGGAACGCATATGGACCTCTCAACATAATGGAGCTTCTCACACATCATGAAGGACCCAAGTGTGGTGCATCAGCAGTTTACCCTTCTTCTTGATGAGGGTTTATGGTCATCTGCGCCCAAACTCAACCCAATGGACTTTTCACTATGTTCCATCCTTGAGGCAGAGGCTTCTGCATTAACGCATAACTTGAATAGTATTTAATTAACGTAAAATAATACTTCTTCTGGATTACGAATTTTATTTTTACCAAGCTTTCGACAAATAAAATTCGTAATCCAGAAGAAGTATTATTTTACGTTAATTAAATACATGGAACCTGGATGTCCTTTATTTTCATCGATTAGAAACTTGAATAGTCTGAAACGAGCTCTTCAATTCGTGCGTGAGCTGAAATCTACTGGATACTACTGGCGCGTGCCTCAAGTTACTCGTTTTAAAAGCGTCTTCGAGCAGTAGTTAGAGGGTAAAGGGGGTCACGTCGAGTAGAACGTTGGCAAATTGGAAAGAAAGCATTCTAGAATTGAATGACTTGAAAAGATTTTTGAATTTTCATTTTCCTTAATGTGACAAATTGAAATATTCCCCGTCGCAAAGCATATTCCCCACCTGGTATATAGTTACTTTTGGCACAACTGAACTTCTAAATGAGAATAATCAGCTGAAGCATCTTGCGATTTGTTTTACTGCTGTATCTTAAGGCAAAGAAGAATATGTACTGCCGGTAGCTTCTTCCTGAAGTTTGTATGTTAACGCGAGTCAAGTACAAACAGTTTGCTGTGGCAACCGTGCGCGAAAGGTACTTCTTGTTTACTTGGCGCAGTGCAAATTTGTTTTAACCTGAACGTTACTTGAAACACTACGTGGCGAAGATAATTATTGCGCACCAGTCAGCGAACTTCCTGTTTAACCAGAACTTCACTGGCTGGGCATTATTCTCGCTGACGTAATTGTTGTTGAGCAGCAGCGTCTAATTATCTGATTTTTGTCGTACTTCTTGCAAAACCACAGGAAAAGTTGATGCTTTTGAGTATTTTGTTCTCCATGATAAATTTTATCTCATATACTAGAAACGGGTGTAAGGTCTATCCATGCAAAATAGTATGTGTTCGACAGGTCCTAAACTATGATCATGAGTGTAGTAGTTGCTTTGCTTGTAATTGCTATTCGCTAGTAACTTTCCGCCCACTATCACATATACTGAAAAGTTCAGAAGCGACTTCTATACCGCTCTAAAATATGAGGTGTGTCTGTCAACAAAGAACGTGTTCATTTGGCCCACTTCCGTCGAGATAATCTTATTTACTCAGCCTAAGCTTGTTTGGAACTTCAGCCGTCAGCGGAAGATTCTCTAGTTATGATTGCGTTACGAGATTAACTCATGAAACTCGATCCAGTGAAACTAAGCCAAAACTCATGACTGAATTTCCGGACAAATTCAGGCTGTACGGGTTTGATCACCCTTGGTAGGTCTTCGTCTTGCACTCGACACTACTTGCATCGGGGCCGCCGTACATGTTGGTACGGTACCCTCCTAGTATCAGATCTTATACCTACGTGATCTCCCGACGAGTTCCATGCTCTGTGTTATACCTAAAGCCCGTAGAGTGAAGAGTTGTCTTGGTTACGCAGCTCCCGTAACTATGAAGGAAGGTCCTCCAGCGGATTATCTCCACACCCTGCGTCCCATCGTAATTGCTTGCAGCTGGTTCGCTGATAATTTTTTTTATACGAGTCTAGTGAGCTTTGAAGTTCGTAGCTTCTGTCCTTGTGGCATGTCAAATATGAAGGGTATTTTCTTGGACAGCCCTAGCCTATACCTCGCGTGGCGAAGCTACCAGAGTATCTCGAACCAACTACAAGGTGTCTACAAGGTGCTAAAAAGTACTAAAAAGTGCTAAAATGGCAGAGGTGCTAAAAAATATGCTAAAAAGTGCTAAAATTTGTAAGTAGGTGCTAAATTATTCTGCTACATACAGAAAAGTGTTTTTTTTTATAAATATGCCTTCTGAGATTTCTATGGCTTGTTGATAACAATAGCTACTTGCTCATCTGCGTTCATACAATGCAAAGTAGTTATTCATTAGTGTCAGACGGGGCGATTCCGACCACCCTAAAGATCTGGGGTGGTCGGAATCGCCCCGCCTGGCACTAATACAAAAAAGGACTTGGTTATCTGATGACCCCCAGGGGGCAGCTGTAGCTGTAGGGGAGTGCTGACCCCCGATAGCTATGGAATGGAGGGACACACACATGG
>LQNS02278176.1:1010866-1053493 GCA_001587735.2 Parhyale hawaiensis | reverse complement strand
CAGGCTGGGAGTGGCTATATGGGGAGTTGTGGAGGCCACTGGCAGGGTCAGACTAGGTTGCCCGTTCTCTTGTGGGTGAAGGTGCTAAAATATATTTTTGATAGGTACTAAAAAGTGCTAAAAAGTACAAAAATCCAACACTAGAATCCCTGTAGACACCTGGAACTACGTTGCCGTAATTTTTCGTTCGAACTTGTTTACAATTACTACCAGTACGTTTCTAGTGTCTGATAACGATTCGTTCTTTTACAGTGACAGTAATTCTTTTTTGGATTTTCAAGCATAGAAATTGTTACACAGTTAAATCTCCATTGAATTTACTAAATGTGCATGAAGATGAAGAAGTCTATCGTGATCGTTTAATAATACTTTAATTCGTATAGGCCTCGAATTTTGGGAGCATATGGTATGTGGAAAACTTCTAATTGTTCAAGGTTTTTTCGTTTGTTTGCTAGCCAAAGAGGCGAACAGTGTTCGATCCTGGGCAATATCAGCTATTTGCTTACAGTGAGCATTAAGTTTACTTCTCGTGACACGACAGATCAGAGCACCCGCCCGCTTCATTGTTTCCTACAGCTGTAACTCTGGTCACAATGTTCTAAAAATTGACATTATTGTGCATTCTCACTTCAAAGCCTGAAAATTTTTTTTCATTCCATTCGATTCCATCACTGGTCGTGATATTGATTTGATTCAGAAAGAAATGGGTCTTCCTTAGTCTAGCAGCTCTGTTGGGTCAAGCTCAGCGGTGAAAGCTAAAGTATCCAGATAATCGAAAAAAAAGGCTTCGTAGTCTCACACTACAGCTCAGCAAGTAGTTATGTTAATGTCAATGTTATATCTTGAGACAGCATTCTTCACCAAATCGCTGAACCAAAATTAGACTTCTTATAGGATTTGCATTGGTTGAACCCGTCAAGGCCATAAGATATACCATAAGGGCAGGTTCCCCCATCCTATCTTATGAGTGGCGCCTCCACGAGAACCCATAGGTCACCTTAGCTCTAACTAGACCTTCGGGACGTCTGTATGGTTAGGCTACGCGCCCACATTACTTCCTTTCATTTTCATGGTCCTATATATTGATGATGCTTCGTTCTATTATTACTCTTCTTTCCCGACTTGCTGTTCCCATACGCTTGCATCCTGTCTCTGGGAACATAATCGTTCATGAATTTCACGTTTCTATTGTGAAATTGCATATCCTTTCCTTCTCATCTGTTGCAACAATGCGTCGTTGTATCTATATAGGGAGCCCTAAGCAACGTATTCACTCACGTTGACTGTATAGATTGAAACATCACTACATCAGATATTGTATAAACTGTTGAAATACCAATAGGATTAAACGGTGACGTGACTGCCATGCTTTGAAAATCGTCGTGACGGTCCTGTTGAATTATTATGATCCTTACGTCGCATTTGTGCTTGTTTTGTGCCTCATAGCTTAGTTGTCCACATCGATCAGACCATGAAATGTCAGAGCAGTATTGCTAATGGTGTTCCATTCGTCGTAGACACAAAGCCTGAATGCAAATTATTTAACCGATGGTTTGAAGTTCTATGTTGACGACTACATTAGCTTTGTACAGGCAAAGTATTTGAAAGTTCGCTGCTCCACAACCTACTTCATCTTGAGCTAATGCAACATTACTCTCAACTGGTGAACCCTATAGGGTTACAGTAGCCTGAAAAACGTTTTCGAAACAATTATATTATCATTTTTACTTTTATTACCTCCTCCAAGGAGATAGTTTTTTATCGAGTTTGTCACCAAGATAACTCAACAAGTTATAGACGGATGTTTATGAAACTTACAGGGATTGTTATGCATGTTTGGAGGAACAGATGATCAACCTTTAGTGAAGATCCGTTCGACAGTTTGATTCATTGTTGGCCTGCCATTTTTCTAAATACCATAACTCAAAAACTTATGAACGAATTTTCATAAAATGTGCACCAATTATAAGGTATGTTACGGAGAGTAGGCCTAAATAGCCAAATTTTTGTGATGATGTGTTTGTCCGTTTGTATCATTGTTTGATTTTACATTTGTCAGCACATAACTCGAAAAATCAAGTACCGATGTTTATGAAACTTGCAGGATTTGTTAGAAATGTTACAAAGCACAAATGGTAAAATTTTGGGTGATAATCGGTTTGTCCGTTTGTGTGTTTGTCGCATGTTCGTAAGAATGTTTGTCAGAACAACTCTATATGTTACACAGGCGGATCTTCAAGAAAATTACAGAAATTGTTATTACTGTCAACTCAAGTGGCACAAATGACCGAATTTTTGTGATGATAAAAAGGAAATCCTAGTTTCAGGGCGGAGCGCGGAGTTTGATGATGAAAATATAGTTGAAACCAAATAGATTTATACTTTGGTAGGGAGGAAAGTTGTCCCACTAACTGATATTTTTAGATTCATTTTTCTTTCGCTTTTGTAAAAAAAGTGTCTCAAACGCTGTTAGCCACTTTTACTCCTCCTCGTTCATTTTTACTCTACTGGGCCATCCTTATATTGAACCAGGTATAAATTCATTACTGCAAACCCTTATTGAACTCTTATTTTAGTGATAAGTTCAGTGCTAAGGAATTTTAAATATTATAAAGTGAAAAAGAACTGTGCCTTCAGTTTTTCGTTAACGACAATTCGTGAAACTCTTTGCTTACCAGTTTCCTTTGTTATACCTTTACGCAGAAAAACCTTACATAATCAAAATTATTTTTGTTACGCTATGAGCGTAACACCAGCCCTTATAATTATAGTTAGGATCGTTGCCTCACACATTTGTACCCCTTATATATAATTTTGAATTTATTTTGTCACCAAAGAAGAGCTATTTTCTTTACATTTCGTACACAAAACAACAAATGTATGCTAATATTAAAAGTACATATAAAAATTTCATTCAAACGACAGTATAGCTTGCTTTTTTTCGAATTGTTTTACAGAAGCTTGTGAGCTTATATATTTCAGGAGTCGACTTGTTGTAAATTCCTGAGAATTCACACACTAGCTATTTTGCAATTATTTGCAGTGGAAGATTATCATGTTACGAAGAAATGTGACGATAGTGGACAAAAATTAATTTTCCCTACGATTTGACAGTCGAAGGGATTCGATCAAAACTCAAGAGATGTCTGCATGAAATCCCGAGTAAATTTGCTCTCGTACACTAGATAAGTTGGCCTAAAGCGCGCCCAACTAACTTGGGTTTCTCATTGTAAAAGCTTTGCTTCAAACCTTATGAAAAATTGACACTCCTGGTTATAGGACTATCTCTTTTCATGGTAAATGATGATTATTATCAGAGTCTAAGTTCTAGGAAATGTGCAATTGTTTTGGATGAAGTCTGTACCATTTGTAAAGAAAGAGCAACAGTGGAATGCAAAGCAATGGTTTACTACCGTTCAGCTTGCGTGCACTCACCAATCAATGTATAATGACCCCCTCCTCCGGTCCCGCTGCACCCTGTCATCTCTGCTGCAGCCACCAATCCATCACTCATTCCCTGACCCACTAACATACTTTTCTTAAAGCTAAAAAAATGACGTACCCTTCATGTTCTGCACTCGCTTATGATCATCTCAACTATAAGCTTGTAGACTTCGTTACCTTAAAAGTCCATCGTATCATTGCCGTCTCGGCCCGATGCCCCAATTCTTCTATGCTATGGCATGGTGTTTCTTGGATTTTTACTGGTGCCTTTCTTCGTTACGTAGAATTGATACAAATTGTCATCCTGCAGATTGTATGCATTTTGCGAATCTGCAACATTCAAGCCTGAAGCAAATTTGAAAAAAAAAAGTTCGGTGGTCACCTAGATTTCAACGGAGTAATTAATCGCCCTCTTGGTCAAGGTGCTCGTGCACACGTTTATTTCCCGTTAGTACGACTTTTCGTTGTTGTGCTCTGTGCCTGTGTTGAATGAATCACTATGAACGCTGCTTGCTCACGTGACGTTCCAGGTCCTTGAAATAAAGTGTTGTGCGATCCACTCTACAACTTGGTGTTTGAACATCACGGTGAAATATACATTTTTGCAGATTTTTTCTCGCCCAACATCCATTTTGGATAGGAGAACAATTTTCCAACAGAAGCCGTGCTTACCGAAGCTTAATCGATAAGGTAGTATAGACCGCATATTGTGCTTTCTTGGGCTGCGGTAAGAACTTATAGCTAGAGAAGAATTGTACTCATTTGTATCCTGTGCAGTTATATGTTAATGACTACTAAAACCTATATCAGAGTTCCTAAGTTCATCACCTTCTTGCACAGTGTCTCATTTTATTTTAACAAACGACTGTGTCTATCTTTAAAGATAACAAGACCACACTGTGTTTGATAGCCGCCTCCGGGTCCGACGTCTATTTGATTAATCAGTGGTAAAATATTTTCTAATCAGCATAGTGATCTCAGAAAAGAAATAAAATATTAATAATGGAGTATTCAGGGTGACGTAAGGAATGCATTTATTGGCAAGAAACACGTATACTTGAGCGTTGGCCACTTGAAAAAGGCATTAATAATTTTGATGAATATTTAGGTGATTTTGGTGTTCAAAAGTGTCATAATCGCTAGCAATCGTTGACCTGCAGCTATGAGTTTGTGTTTCCTCCATAATATTATAAACAAATTTTTTGCGTCATAACGAACAATTGGTTTTCTCATTTAAGGTCCCAATGTTAATTAAAAAACATTTTATTGAAGTTTCATCTATTCTTTCTAGGATCTACTCAATATCGCGCGTGGACCGTGAACTATATATAGTGTAGTCTATGAAGTTAATAACGGAGTTAGCTGTAGCAGAGAAGGGCCGCCATCGTGAGATGTTTGCATCAGTAAAAGTAATCTTCATTCTCCAGCGGCCCCTACACCGCTGCTGTCTTCTATAATCTTATCCGACACGTGCTGTCTGGCAGATCTGCTTCCTCCCTGGTCTCTAATTTACCTGCCACTGCTATAGGTACTGGCCGGGACTATGCGTGGTGCTGGCCAGCCCTGCCCTAAAATAACTACTCCATATTTGGTCGTGCTTGGTATCACCGAACGTCGCTGTACGGCAGTCCAGGACGACTCTGCTGGTTACTACTGTAATCTTAGGCTTTCGGTACACTTGCCTTTTCGTGTCCATTTTTTTTTTTTTTGCTATTTTGCTACGGTTACTTACAGTTTTTACACTGGTCTTCCTCTTCTTTTCCAGCATGCTGTGCTCATGCCCGGTGATCATCCATGTATGGGCTCATTGTTGTACTTAAAATTTTAAATGATAAGTTTTCTTCTTGTTCTCCATGGGTCACGTTTTCGTGGAAAGAGAGACTTTAATGTAGAGCAATGAAATCTATAATTTTACCTATTATATGCCGCGGAGTGCACCGTAATCCCCGGAAATGGGGGCGTGTGTTGGCCTGAGCCGTTGCGCAGCATCATTGCCTCGTGCTGACATTTGTCACGCGTATTTAACAGATCATTTTGACGAATTTTCTCACACACTTCCGAGTTTAAACGGAAGCGGGAACTGAGTTGCTGCTCGTCGGTTACCGCATTTGAAGGTCGGGCCGCCCAGCGACCGGCACAACCGCACCACCCACACCTGCCTGGCTCATTGGCTCCCATTGGCCCTCCTCCCATCGGGTGCGTGCGAGGTCATCAGCGCCGCACCTGTCGGGTGCTTCGGGTGTAGCAGAGAAAGTCTCACTGGAGCACCTGTTTCATGCCTCCTCCTGTGCATGTCCTTGTTCATATGTAACTGATTATCTACGTATTATTTCTATCGTGCTACTGCAATACGCAGGTATGAATGGTAATCTTGATAATTGATATCATACTATGACTGCACCGATAACTCGAGACTTGCGACGCCGTGTTGCCCATAGCCATAGTCAAAATAACAGGGCCTCCACGTGTGTACCTCTACAGCCACATTTATTATGTGTGTAGCTTACACCAAACTTCTTCTTCTAGCCTTGCTTCACGCAATATTGCGTTTGGTTGTTGCCGCTAGAAATTTTTTATATGCTGATTTAGTAATTAATGGACCTCATTAAAATAATGTGAATGTGCTGCCATTCATATTTATATTCTGGATCACAGTAATGTTATGAATGTAAAAGATGGCACCTCTATAGTATGATGTGAATTTTTTTAGTACTACTAAGATGCTGCAAAACTGAGAAGCTCGTCTCCAGAAACTTTCATTCGTATGTCACTTTTGACAATATTTGATCTTTTCTCTTGGTTAATTTCTTAGCCCTTCCTCGGGTTTACAAAAGGTGCCGTAGCAATTTAGGTTTTTTCCTGTCTCCTATTTGCTTCTAATTCCCCTTGTTATCAATGCTTAAGTTTGTCGATTTCTTGCTGTTGCCTTCACGCCATTCAGGATCTTCCTCTCTTCCTGTTTGTGGCAAACATTTTGACTTCTTCGCCGCACACTTTCTCACCGGTGCCCTCACTGCGGCAAGAAGGAAGTAGGAGTAGGTAGTTCTTGGCGACGGCAGGCAGCATATGTTGCCGTGGCGGTATGCGACCTACACATTCCTTGTGCGGTATGCAATTAAGTACCATTATGGTGTTGCCACCTTGTAAGTCATTATGGTGTTGTCACCTGGTCGTTGTTGTGGATATGCTTCTAGAGGAAGCCTTCGCTACACACCTCGCAATACCATGCAGGCAGCGTGTCTCTGACATACACACGGAAGTTGTTACCTAATAGCGGCCATTAGCAGTTTTGCCCCCGATAAGTTTTGCAGTTTTGATGGTGCTGGCAGCCTTCCCTTGTGCCTCATGGACGCTGGGCCAATGTTTGCAATGCGCATAATTTGCCCGCTTAGCATGCAGAGACCTGATATTTAATACAGTTATCGGTTTTGTAGTTTTGAAAAGGATGCTCTTATAGACAGTCCTGGAAGCGCCGCGTGTCTCCGACTCTTCGTACCTAGGATTTCGACTCCTCGTACCCTAAGATTTCGACTCCTCGTACCCTAGGATTTCGACTCCATAACAAAATCAAATGTCAACAGGGCCAGCTCCTAACCACGTTCCTACTTCACGCTCCACAAAACCTTGCATCTTCGACTCTACAGTCGTCATTAGCACTATGTGCAGAACAGTGTGCGGAATTTAAAGTGATCACGTTGGTGACCGAACTTTCCTTCACCGGAAAGAACTGCCTATTTATTATGCATGAAAGGCCAAAAATTCTCTAGTGTATTTATTATTGAAAAGTTTTTTTTGTTTGTTTTACCATTGCAGTCTCCTGATATTATGGGTGAATTTGTTGCAGTGGTGTACCACAGTGTAACTTTTAATTCACGATATCCCGCATTACTATTCAAATATGCGAAAGGGCCATAGGTGTGTGTAATTTTCCACAGCAATCACCAGAGTTATGTAAATTATCCATATTTTCGCCAGTGTTTCTACCTTTTCTACTGCACTAAGCAGGTAGTAGCTAACCGAATTGACATATTTTCCAAAAATTTCCGCCGTATATTATCCAGCTCTGATATTGCGCTGTTATGTGGAAAACGTTCAAAGTTAAAAGCTATACCGTATTTTGCCTGTCATTTCTCGTTTTTTCATGTGCAGATTTATGAACATTTTGAGGTATATTTTCGATAATATCTCTTCTTGTTTTATGATGCACAAAATACTGATGTATTCATATTTTATTCTGCCCGATTCATGTAGCGCTTAATGTATGACGCACTATACAGCCATATGTTGCTAATATATCCTAGGTACTGCATGTTCTCACAGTGCTCCTTTTTCAACTTCTGAACCCTAAATTCTTGCTTTCCTTTTTCACATAAAAACACTGAACAAAATTGATGAGTTAACTGCAGCCACAAGCCCGCCGTCCGACAGGCATATCCGTTAGTGTTCATTTCCTCGTTGAACAGCCGACCCTCGCCTGCGGCTGCCGCCGCCTCCCAGAAGCTTGCTCAGTTCCATATGGCCGGGTCAGGCAGTTGTTCTGCGGCTGCTGCGTTGACAACACGTGTTGTATTGTGTTCTGCTTTCGCCAGCCACTCCTTTCCAAGTTCCTGACGCATTTCTTCAAGCTGTGTCTCCTGTACGTGGCACATTGATTTGCATAAATTGTTTTGCTTGCGAAGCTTTAATGTAGGTATGTTAGCATACTAGAATGTTATTCATTAGCAGATTTTTTTTTCCGCCGAACTTCCATTAAATTATTATTTTCATAGAAAAAATATTCTCTATTATTTTATATGAATCGGATGCTAGTTTGGCAATTTTAATAGCTGCACTAATAACTGCTATTGTTTAAAACATTTTTCTGTTCGCTAATGTTGAACATGCATAAAATCATTTACACGTAATACATGCATATTTAAAAGTTCGAACTTTTGCAAAATGTTACATTCTTGTACTAATTATATATAAGTTAACTATGCCACCGACTTCACTCTATTAGACGCCCTCTGGGTCTACGGTGTAGTTGAATTTTACATTTAATTACTGTTTTCCGCCATATTTTTTAGCTTTGTCCGACGATTTCATCGCATTCACTCTCCGTCAATTTCTACACTTCGTTACTTTGTTCCATTTAATATTTCATCAAGCTAGGCTAGGTATGAATTTGCGGCTTCTTTATGAAACGCTCATCACCGATGAAATTGCATTCGTCATTTAGTTAGGAAAAAATTTCTTATCATAAATAAATCATCAAATGTACGTTAAGCTCTCCCCCATGTCTTCTCCCCCGTCTGCCACATAGCTACCTGAAGTTGGTGCAAGGGTTACTTCCTTTTTGTTTGTACGCAGTGAGAAATTGCGAACAATTTTTTTTGTGTGATAAGAAAATGCTAGCCTGCACGCGCTTCCGCTTTCCGTCCGCCAGCGTTTCTTCAGTTCTCGAGAAAAGGAAACTTTCATTTCCTACCAGGGAAATTTGGAAGCCTGTTTCCGTCGCCAGTCTACGGATGTGATATCATTTCCTCGTGATGATCAGCAGCTGCTTGTATCATTGCGACTTGCCTTACGTGTCCCGTCGCTCTCCCAAGCTTTCATAAAGATGGGCGCAGTTTAACATAATTTCTCTGCATAATCGACCGAGAAAGCATGTGGAACTAGAGCACTCTGAGAGCGCATACCTCCGCCAAGTGAGCCAACGGTAACAAAAATTCAAATTGGCTCTGAAACCATAATTTTCTTTGCATAAACTGAAAGTCTAATTAATAACAGCTTGTTCAATTTTTTTGAAGATCCGTTCATAACTTTTTGAATTATACTGTTAACAAACGTTATGACAAATATGAGTCAAACATACAAACGAACTAACCGATCTGCACCAAAATTNNNACTAACAACTCCTATAAATTTCATAAAGATCCATTCATTATTTTTTGAGTTATTGTGCTAACAAGCATAAAATTAAAAACAGTGACGAACGAACGAACAAACGGACCATTACCAAAATTTGGTCATCTACTCTTTGTTATGTAGCTACTTAACAACTCATGTTAATTTCATCAAAATCCATCCATACCTTTTTGAGTCATGGCATCAAGAAAAATGACGCAGACAAACAAACAAACGGATGGACATATCTTCACCAAAAGGTTATCATCTGTTCCTCCTAACATACTTAACAATCCCTGTAAATTTCATCCAAATCGGTTCATAACTTTTTGAGTTATCTTGGTGACAGACAGACAAACACGACGAAAACATAACCTCCTTGGTGGAAGTAACAATGTTACAAAAGTTATGAATTGTTAAGCGAAGTGTCAAATTTATTGGTCTTTTTAACAAATCTGTAATTAAAGTGATTAGCTAACTTAGTAATAATAAAACTTGTTAACTCACTTAACTTTCGTAACTTTTGCATTACGTTCCCCTTTGTTTACCCTTTCACTACCGATTCGTTTTTATTTTAAGGAATTTGAAACTGATGGCATATATTATTTATCTATAAGTCTAGGATACTTAAAAAAAAACAGATTAAAAATTCCTACATACATAGGCTAGCGTATAGGTTCTGGGAAATATTGACCCTTTGGTATTTTCTTATGGGTCCAGGGATTGTGTATCCCCCTAGGTTTTCAAAAGCTGTTGGGCACATTCGTTCAACGGTAGTGAAAGGTTTAAAGATTTACTAGAATCATATTTTGTTTTTTTTTTTTGAAGCCGTAACTTGTTGCGTGATCAGTAATGCAGTACGTCTCCTGTGTAGTTTTAGCCACTGCAGCCTTTCTATGCGTGTAGACCGCATCAGATATGTACTGAGTAATAGACGGACCTTTAGGTCCATTCTCAGAGAGGAGCTCAAGCCTGGCGCCGGTTCCCTCCGGGTTTACAGTTGCTTTGAAGTAACCACTTGAATTTTCTTTCTTTTAGGTGCTGCTGCACCGAGGTCAAGTTCACCTGTTGAGTCCAAGCCAAATTGTGGCCTCCCCACCGTCAGCCGTACTGCCCATCATGTCCGCCGTCACTGCCGTCGCCTCGCGCCCCTCAGAGACGCTCGCCTCCCCTCAGATCCAAAGTGCCATCAACTTCCGCCTGCAGGAGTGAGTTGTTCGCCTTACGCTTGTCATCTTGTGTGCCCCACCTACGCGTCGGTTCAGACAGTGTCGGAAATCGCTGTATAGTATACCGATACCTACTATATCTGATTGCCGTGTTCCAATGTAGAATATGTGCAGTAAATGTGGATGAAAATAGAACTATTAAAAATGTGGACAGTGACCCCTCGTGGCGTCAAGACGGATTTGGTCCTTTATATTGAGTTACATGAATCAGAGTTTGACATGTAGCTACACAATATGTGATTAGAAAAGTGTACAGTGGATTTCCAAAACTACAGCTGAGATGGTGGGGTTCGTACTTTCTGAATATAATGAATATAACGTTACCGAATGGTGTTGCCCTCCGCTGTCATCCTGCAACCATTTGTTACAAATCACAGGGTGTGTCGCTGTTGATCAGAATATCTACGGTCGTGTAGCCCAACTCTACGCTCTACTTTTCATTCAATGCTTGCTTAATTTTGTAAATGATGTGTGTTGCATAACTGTTTGTAGTTTTGGTAACCAATTGTTACTGAAAGTGAAGTGATAACACTGAACATTGTTATTGTTTTCGTTGGCAATGCAATATAACGTCGATCTTATTCTTTCTAAGTCTTAGTGCGGTTGAAACTAGGAATGTATGGCGTTCTCCGGGCTGCAGCTAAGTTAGGTAGCTAGCGTAGTACGTTGTTCTGCCATACCGTAGCTATTGATTTTGAATTCTCTTTCTTGCCTTCTGCGCTCAGTCAGATTTCATCGGTTACCTACATCATATAGATCTTGTCTATGTCTGCTCTAAATTGTTGAACTCCTATCTATTTTTACTTCAAACTTAAAAAGATTTTTCCTTGAGTGTACTAGCAAATCTTCGCTGTACTCCTATTTCGTCAGATGAAAAAAAAAAGTACAGAGCGTCGCATTGAAGTTGTAGTGCCTAATATTGAAATCCGTTGTGATAGGTACAATGTCGATTTTTTCTTGCATTGGAATATGGTTGAGTTATCCAAAGTTTTGTAACAACAGCAGGGTAACATGTCTAGTACCCGTCCACCATGCTAGTAGCCGTCCACTTGGTTTTAGAAACTTCCTGTGTGAAAAGTGAAAACTAGCTGTGCTAGAAAGCCGTACATAGGCCCAAACTGTAGGCTAAGTAGTACCCTGCAGTTTAAGACTATGTACGGCTCTCTAGTGGTGCTAGTTTTCGCACAGGAAGTTTTTAAAGCCAAGTGAACGGCTACTAGCATGGTGGACGGGTGCTAGACATGTTACCCTACCATCATTTTAGTCTGTACCGCACAGGCACTCTACATTACCGCAGTTTGACAAAGTGCTGACGAGGAAGTGACGAGTGGATGTTCGCGTGGCGTAATGCACGCACTGAAATAAGCTCGTAACTGTAGATGTCATGGCACTGGCTAGTTTTTATTTGTTCCTTACCGTGTGCCGAGTTCTCATGATGAGTCTTATCCATGCATCGCTGCCGGAAGTGGTGCGAGGTCTCGCGTTACGCCGAAAAGGCAAAAAAATTATTCTGCGGGTCTGGTGTTTTTTCTGCGCTGCGGTATTTTCGTCGCCCGAGCGTACTCGTATATACGACAATGCTTCTATACTGTACTTTCTTCGACGTTAATGTTGCTTGAGTAGCTACAGCGTGTAGCTACTATTCGTACCGGCATCTGAACTGTTGTCAGTATAGAATAAAATGGTCCGGCAGACAGTGATATGATTTATTGGGCAATTTTCTGCTTCTCTGTCTCTGTTTTGTTTGAATAAAGATCGTGCTGCTTGTAATGTACTGGCCATTTAGACCTGGAGTTCAACAGTTAGAGGCTGCTGTAATTAGTTACATGCGTGAAATTGCGCTCTTCGTTTATTGTAATTTTTGCATTATCGCATTCCCAAACTAAAGCACTCTGAGAGCGCATACCTCCGCCAAGCAAGCATTCAAATTGTCTCTGCAACCATGATTTTCTTTATATCAACACCAAAATCTAATCATTTGTGCCTTTTGATAGTATTAACAGTATCTGTAATTTTCATGAAGATCCGTTCATAACATTTTAGAGTTGCGTTGCTAACTAATATTATGACAAACATGATTCATACACACAAACGGTCCAACCGCAGTTCACCAAAATTTAATCAATTACGTCATTTAACATTGCTAACAACTCCTGTGAATTTCATAAAGATCTATTCATAACTTTTTGATTTGTTGCGCTAACAATCATAAAATTACAAAAGCGACAAACTAACGAGCGAAAAAACAGATCATCATAAAAATTTGGTCATTTACTCTTCGTGATATAGCTACCTAACAACTCGTGTAAATTTCATAAAAATTCGTATATTTAAGAAAAGTGAGGCAAACAAAGAAACAAACGGAAGAACATATCTTCACCAAAAGTTAAACTTCTATTCCTCCTAACATACTTGACAATCCCTGTAAATTTCGTCAAAATCCGTCCTTAACTTTTTGAGTTATTTTTGTGACAGACAAACAAAACGAAAACATAGGTATATATCTAGCCTCATTGGCGGAGGTAATGACCAGTTAAATTGGTCGTGTAATATTCCTGTTGTTTATTTGTTTCTTGTACTTTCAAGCAGTGCGTTTATTAGTTAAATCGGCAGAATAATATCGTAAAACCGCAATTACTTAGGTCGCTGTCACTTGTGATCGGTGGCGTAATATTAGTAATAGTATTTCGTATTTATTAGAATGAGGCACTCGTTCCATCAGTGAGGCAAAAATTAATATTTTATGGCCACCATTTAGCCCTGCTTACACTTGTATGCAGCTGGAATAGTGTGTGCATTCGTGTCACCGTAGTCCTTGGGCTTAGCTTCGTTAGATGCATTGGTCCGCCAGTCCTGATATTTTATTCCATGATTCCATACTGTCCGTTTTTCTGAACGTTATTTACGAGAAATGAAGGTTCGCTTTCTTGTTTTATTTAATGGCTGAATGCAGTCTTAGAACTTACATACAATACACTGTTTAACTTTTGATGAACATTTTACTGTTTCGGTGTTTACGGTAGTTTTGTTGCTTCACTCCCTCGCATTTTACTGTGCAGTTACCCCGGCTGTGTCCGCCGGGAGCAACATGTCGCCCACGCGTACGTGCCTGTGGGCGTCGCTGCACTGCTGCGGGAGTACCCAACCTTCGTGGCTCCCGCCGTCACCGCCTTCTGCAGCAGAGACCAAATGGACATGAAGGTACGACAAGGCAGGATGTGCCTTTAAGTTGAAGCAGCCGTAAGTGAATTTATGAAATTCCAAGTAGCTTTAACGCATCAAGGGCAATAGCTGAAGCACCATGTTTTCGTAGAAGATAACCATTCCCATGTAGCTGCTGGAAGAGGGTCGAAGGTTTGCGAAAGTAGGTTCCGCTTCCCCCACCACCGACAGGATCACTGTAGGCCAGGCGAACGGGTGGTGGGTCGACCAATGGTGAAGACGCAGAGTTCTCCAGATTTTTGGCGTCCACTAAATGGTGCCACCTGGCGCCGAAAGCCTATCAGTAATTGCCTTCAATTCAACCACACACTTGAAACAAGTGGTGAATTTGTTCTAAAATATGGAAATTGCTGCCAGTTATCTTTAAATCAAATTCAGTCTAGCATGAAAGTACGTCCCAAAAAGGAACGTCGGCATTTAAGGCGTTAATGATTAATGTCTGCAGTGCTAGCTTTGCAACATGACGTTTCTAACGGTGTTATACGAGCATACTTAAGTTCGTTCGGCGTTTTGTGGACTTCAAACTAAACACAGGAAGGAATTTTGGGAACTCAGCCTCGTATCGAACCCTGCTTTGAAGAACTTTTCTTAGAATTTCTACTAGTTTTTGTTGCTCAAAGATCTGCCTGTTCTGCTTGGTGTCTCTTCATATTTCTGCTTGGTGTCGCTTAATATTAACGCACAAAAAGAATACAAAGTTTTGATGTTAGCTACTGAGTTTGTAACTCTAAGACGAAGTCCAGCTGGCGTTATGTACCTACGCCACCCTATGTGTGTGCTCCAGGTGCCGTAGACGTGAGAACAAAGTTCAGCTCACGGTGATGTCCTTCTACATTGCACTGTAAAGTTTCATGTTTTTTTTTTCTGGCAGCCCCTTTCCCCCAAATAATGTAAGTTGATACACAATTTGAATCAACATCCTCGTTTATTAATGTTACATCGTTCTATCAGGTAATTCATTATAAAACCGTACCTAAACTTTCTTGGCTGCCTAACATGATTTTATTACGAGATATGCCCATTCTTTAAGTAACTGAACAGTAGTGGATGCCGCACGACTTTGTCCTGGGCCGGAAATGTAACGTGCGATACATGTAGCTACCTAGCGAAGACTGTCGTACTAAACTGGACAAATGCACAGGCGCTGCGCGTGATGAAGCACTTCCCTCCGGAGCAGCGGGTGGTGACCGCCGTCAAGTTCAGCAAGGCGCTCTATGCCAAGCTGCAGTCGACAGCGTACACTCCAGACCCTAAGACCGGATGGAACCTGCCTCCCCCTACACATGCTCAGTACAAGACGCAGCTACTTGGAGTCAAACTCGTGAGTTTTGTTCTGTTGATAGTTAATAATTTATAATTATCAGTGAGGAATTTCTATGATTTTGCCTTCTCACGTAACGAGCTCAATCATTTAGATAATTACAAATTAGTAATATTCACCGTTATCTTAGGTACGTTACCTTTTCTCTATTTTACTGATATATTCTAATTGTTGTTAATTACCGTACCGTTGTTGTTGGAGGTAAATTGGCTTCGTGTGCTATCTTGCTTTCATGATGTATCGCTTACAATTGTAGCTTCTTGTCTGTTCATTTTTATCAAGTGGCTCTATTCTCTCTCGTCGGAACGTCAGTTTCCTTCAGTCTTTGCCCTTAGGGATATATATATATATTCTGACGGACCCTTTCCCTGCCACAATGTATTTGGGCCTCACGAAACGAAGGGTCCCAAGTGCCTTCTCCGTAGGGGATGTTGCAGCTGGCCGCAGTTCCTGCTGAGGTTAGTTTTGTATAGTTAGGTAGGTTCTCTCTATTTTCCCTTCTGTTCCGCGAGGTGGAAAGCCGAATGGTGGTAAGCGACTCATACCATGGGACTCCTACCTCCTCCAGTATGGAGGGGAGCCACGGAAGAGACCCTCCGTTTGGGGGAACGGAGAGGCCCTCCACGCGAGTGTTTCTTTCTTCTATCTTCTTCTCTTTTCGTTTGTCGCCTTTTTCCCTGCACCACATGACTGAGCAATTTCATTCGGCCGAGCCGTATGGAGTTGGAAATGCTCGCGCCTTATTTCCTGCCAGACATGGTGCACCTGTCCAAGATTGTTCTAATAGAACTCGTCTGAGTTCGACTCAGCTTTTAAACTATATCATACAAAAGTGGATCGCTGTTACATGGTCTTCGTATCTAATACGGCGGGAAAACCCACCGTATAATAATAATAATAATAATTCCTCCGCTCTTTCTTATCCATTGTACAAACACAGTTATATGTTGTGGACAATAGAGGATTAATCTACGCATTTTTTATTCTGTCTTGCGGCAGGCGTGTGGTTTCGAACTGCTGGTGTGCAACGCCGGCGGCGTGACCCCTCTGTCGTCCCCCTGCACTGAGGCTCCTCCAGAGACCGTCAAAGCCAACCCACGCTGGGGCCGCTACAAGAAGACCCTCACTGAACGAGGATATTTCCGGGTTAGTTTTCCTACCGATTACCTTGCTGCGCTTCTTTTCTTGTGTACTGCAATCTTGCGCACTTATTTTGCATAAGTCTGTGTTACTCAAGGTAAGGATTTCTTTGTACTGGAATGCGATAGGAGAAAATAACCCTTGTAGCAAAGCAGCACAGCCTCGCCAATATAGGGATAACGTACTGCTTATTCCTTTTTTCTCATTTTATTTAATTCTCAGCGAGTACTGTTGGAAGAGACGATGAAAGATCAAAACCAACTAGATCTGTTGGATTGGTTAACCCTTTGCCTCCTGAAATTCAGATATTTTTTTCACTTTTTTTTTGTTAAATTTATGAAAAATAGGTTAGTTAAACACATATTTGAGAAAAAAATTTAGTTGTACTTGCAAAAAACAGTATTTTTTTGCATCGGCTACTACAGATGCCATCTTCGGTAATTTAGCCTACATGATGCATAGCTTTTGCATAGGGAAAAATAGAGAGTGGCATCTGATGATGCCGTCAGGAGGCAAAGGGTTAATTTAAAAACTAATACTTGTGTGGATGCTCCTAAAAATGTCACTCGTATATTTTTTGTACACGTGGGTTAAAATCATCACATATTCAGAAGAGCGGTTATTGTATGCGTGTGCCTGCCTACGTCTCATGTGTGCGAGACCTATTGCTATTTGGTAGCTAGTTGATTAAACATGCATACACTTTAGTAAACTGTGATCAACGAATTGAAACTATAGTCTGCTTAGACGCCACAGGTTCACATCTTGTAACTAAAATGTCAGCCTGCTCTGCTTCATTGCAATAGCGATCCCGAGATGTTTAAGGTTACTAGGTTAACGGTTTCAACAATGCGTTCGCAGTGACTCGATTCAATCATTTTGCCCACTATGCTTTCCGTTTCCTTACTACTACTACTGACGGTTATTCTGTTCTTCCTCTTCTTTCCCGACTTGATGTACTTCTGCGTAAGGCTCCAGTGCGGGAATAACCTCGTGCATGGGTCCCACGTTTCTCTTTATCTTTTCCTCTGTGAATCGTCCGCTGGGCCCCAAGGAGACTCATTAATTTCACATCCGAAAAGTTTACTGATTTAAGTTCAGCAAGCGAGTCGACCAAGCACTGGCACATTGTGTGCAATTTGACAATTTACTGATGAGTGCAATCACATTAAAGAGTATCATGAAAGGAGTTGTCGAATTATAGTCTTAAAATTGTAATATTTGAGATATTACAGCCACGAATCATTTTGGTACGGGCCTCTCAGGCTCATTGACGCTTTCCTCAGGCGGACCCGTGCTTGTCAGGATATCTAAGGGCATCACGCCCCCCAAGGGTTAGCCCGAGTGCCTTACTGCAAGGATCATTGCCACTGTTCTCATCTCTTGCTGATGTTAAATTATATAGGTCGTCTATGCGTCCTCTTCTTGATCCGCGAGGTACCTGGCCATTGGTGGAATGCTACTTATCCTACGGGACTCCTATCTGCCCCCGTGTGCGTGGGGTGTTACGGAAGGGGCCCTCCGCAGATGGGCCTTCTTTTGTTCCCATTTTTTTTCAACTCACTTTGAGATGCTTTGCTCCTATTTTCTGGCTAGTAGTTGCGCGCTCACCAAGTTCTCTCTACTCTGAACTCACCTATGGGACTTTGCTGTCTTAATTCAGGCCTTCGCACAGAAACGCTAAGATGTTATATTTAACCTCGGCGCTACGCGGCAAACCAATTTGCTATTAACTAACTCTTCTAAGCGATACACTCTTCATAAATTCAATTTAATATCTCTATTACAGGGAGAACTAGAGGGCTCCAAGCTGTACAAGGAGCTAGAAAGTAATGCGTCGCGGTACTTCAGCGAACACATGCTGAAGACCGACCCTAGCGCCGATGCCAGCATGGACACACTCTCGGCTGGAGCCACAGTCATCAAGCTCATGCCCACAGTCAACGCAGACCTTGACTTTTTCAAAGAGCGGGAGAACCGACTGGTGCCTGCTGACGGTGTGTACTCTCTACGTTACTTGCTGACAAAGATAGCTAACAGTAGTGTAATATTCATCATGTCAGTATGACCGACTTTGAGCACTTGGTGTAAATACATCCACCAAGGACGTTATGTTTTTGTTGAGTTTTGCTCTTTATTTTTTATTTGAGGCGAATTAGATTATGAGTTTCCAGTGCGGTATGGTGGACCTTACTGCTGAATTCTCAATGAACAATTTGTATGACCCGTGTATGTTACTATCTTGGTAGGTGTTCATGACTTAATGTAGCTACACTGAGTGCAATCTAGTGACGAGGAGCTTTGAGAGACTGTATCCATTTATGATTGTCCGGTAGCTTCTCAGAGCCGAGTGGTGCGATATAAGTTTGGCCACTGAAACTCGAGCAATCCGATTACTTCTATTACTGCTTCTCTTAGTTATTCTTGTTTTCCGCGTTTCTTTTGCCATCCCTTTATTTTTGTTTCAATGTTGATTTGCTCGTCTATGAAGACTTGTTTGTATTAGCTACGTAATAGTGCTACATTCTTTTTCTTTTCTCCTCATTTAACGCCGTGTTGAACAGCATAAACTGGTACATAATCTAATTTCTCTTGTATCAGATGATTCCTGGCTCACCATAACACCCGAGCTGTTGGACGATATGCTTGAGAAGCGTTTCGGTAAACCTGAGGGCGCGACCTCACCCACCGCCACCACAGATGAGCTGCAGGCGGACCTGCAGAAGTTGATGGCCCACCAGTCCGACTACGAGGGCGTCGAAATGCCGGAGGATCTGCAAGAACGCCTGCGCAAACTCTCCACCATGTCTCTGCCGCGCAGGAAGCAGTCCCAGGCTGCACAGAGGAAAGCCTCTCACGCTCGTAAAGTTTCCAACACCCTGTCTGTTCATCCTCAATCTCGCAAAATCTCCAGCCAGTCCAACGCATCCAACTGCTCTGAGATGTCGTCCTTCTCTAACAAAATGGACTTCCACGCTGAGGGCTTCATGGACGCACTCAAGCATTCACTAGGTATGTGACGTTTAGCACTGATGCTTGTGTTGTTTGTGAGACTACATAGTGCGTGTACAAAATATGCCGACTGCCACTAGTACGCGTGAAAGGTAAACGAGGGGTAAGCAGCGTATATACCAGGGTTGCAGAGTCCGATGGTTAATGTCCGACCCTGGGTCCTCCAGTTCTTTCAACTCCGACTCCTGGTTATTTTTAGGAGACTGACTCCCGAGTACCATTTTAAAATTCATAAATAATTACCCAGTTAGAAAATTTTTTAGTCTGATCAAGTACTTAATAACAAAAATATACACCAGCATAAAGCTTAAGGAAATATTTCCTTGACACTCGCAACAGAATCCTGTGTTGTTTGCACCATTTGGGATGTTGCGTTATTAATTTATTTGCTAGTTTATGAAATATAAAGAACTAGTATTAAGCAAGACTACTTGGACCAAGTTGAGTAGGTAGGTACTTATTTGCGATAGTAAATGCATGGATTCCTCTCAGGGGGATACTGTAGGACACCTTAGGTACCTTTACACGATGCATATGTTGCGGGCAACATTACCCCCGCTCGCTGCCATCGCGGCAAAACCCTCAATACACCCTCATCTGAGAGAAGTGGGGGTGAATTTGACATGTTGCACGACTATCGGACGGTCTTGGATAATCTGCTGCAACAAAGTGGTAGTATGGCCGTGGCCGTCGTTTGTCAACTAGTAGCTCCGGCTCAGCTGACTCTTTGCCACACACTTGGACTCGCGATAATATAAAACTAACTATAATGATGCAAAGCTCTTAATATTATCAGAAATGTCGTACGAGGCATTGAGGCAACACACTGATAAGTGTGGTTATTCCGTACTCACATACGCGAAACTAGAATTTATAAACCTCATTGTCTAAGTAGAAATTAATAAAATACTGTGCTTAAATCAATATATATTTCAGATAGACCCTTCGTATTTCTCACAGAGAAAGGGGTTTCTCTGCCAGAAGTACGAAGGGTTTGCCTGGAATAATCTTTTTTGATCCCAATGCACTTCTTCAGTGTTCGACTTCAGTATACTGGTAATATTTTTATTTTGATAAAAACAAATGTACTAGCAGTTTATATAGCTCTAACGGTTACTTCCGTTACTCTCGTAACTGTACACTGTTTCTGGATTTTGCTTTCAATTCTATCTAAAATCTCCTGGAACTGACCAACTCCGACTCTTGTAAAGGAAGTCACTTCATACTCAAGTTCTCTGAAGATATTTGTGTAAGAACTCTTTTTCCTTCTCGTTAAGTAATTTTTACTCCACACCTTTCCTTTTTTTTTTAATAAGAAGTAGAGCTTGTAGATAAAGCAACTTACCCTTCCGCAGCGACGCTATGACCTCCCGCAATTTGTTGCCCGTGTAAAGGTCTATGCAATATGTCGCTCTGCTCTGGCTACTCTTCTTTCCCGACTTGCTGTTCCCATGCGCTTTGATCCTGTGTGGGAACACCCTCGTGCATGGGTTCCACGTGTCTATCGTCCACCTAATGTCCCTTCTTTCTTCTTCTGTGATATCGCCTTTGTTGTGGAAACGGAGACTTAAACTATTCTGTATTATAATACCACACGGATTAAAAAAAAAGGTTACAATAGCAATAAGCTTTCATAATTTTTACAACTCAAAAGTCCAAGATTTAAATCCAAATTATCGCTGAGTAGGTTTTATGAACTTCATGTGACGATGAAATATTTTTGCCCAAATTTAGCTTGTATTAAACACTGGCAGATCAAAAGACTCCTTGCAATAATCTTAAAACGGATATCCAAGTGTAGGTACTCTACTTTCCAAGTAGATTAGTAGTTTTTGCAATGCAGTCGAAATGCAGATATTACAGCAAAGACCTTGTAGCTGGTAAATCATCAAACTTGTGATAATTTTTTCATGATTACAACGAAGTGCAGAAAAGTGAACTCGCCAATAGCGTGGGAATCGGGAAAACTCTACAGTATCCGTCACTGTTATGTTCCTTGCTGTTATTATTATATTGAGTAATTTAAGTCTTGCTTGCTGTTATTATTATTATTATTATTATTATATTGAGTAATTTAAGTCTTGCTTGCTGTTATTATTATTTTTATATTGAGTAATTTAAGTCTTGCTTGCTGTTTCCAGAATTGGAGGTGCCTGAGGACGACTACTGGCTCGGCTCAGATGACGAGTCTGGCATGAGCAGCTATGGAGACGAGTCCAGTGAAGGAGAGGAATGTGTTCGAAAGATCTCCAGCGGGTCCCAGGACTCGGCGGCATCTTCGGGCGAGGTAAGATTTGTACGCCGTCCAGATATTTGCAGTCTGCTTTTTGGTCTTAACTATGTAACAACAGAGATTAAATCAAGTTGTAGCTGCATACTAAATTGGCTGTCATACCAGTACTTACTGAGCAAGTGATAGGACTAAAACGATTGTGTGACTAGAAATATCGCATTAGAGACTCACTCAGTGCCTTGTATTCGTGAAAAAGCTAGATAGTCAAAACTCCATACATTTCACTTTTACTTGCAATTGTGCTGATGCATTTTTTCAAAATACGAGGAATGTGAATAGAAAGAAATGTTACATTTTGTTGGAGGAGATGGAGATAGACTGGTCAGTGGTAACACCAAAGAAACGGGAATAGTGCACCGCATGCAGTCCGAGAACTATATGGAAGTTGAGGGGTCACCATCTCCTTCGAAACTTGGAAGCTGTGGAATCAAGACGACCTTGGCCATTAGCTAGGCCTTCGGGACGGCTGTCTTTCGTGTCCACTTTGCTTCCTTCCCATCTTTTACTCCTACTGATCTTTCCTCAATCTGTTCTTACTCTTCTTTCCCGACTTGCTGTTCCCATGCGCGTTGATCCTGTGTGGGAACACCCTCGTACATGGGTTCCTCGTATCTATCGTCACACTATGTGTCCCTTGCTTCTTCCTCTGTTAGATCGCCGTTGCTGTGGAGACGGAGACTTAAACTACTCAATATAATAATAATCAAGACAAGAACTACTTTATGGTTCATCTGTTGACCAAGAAACTGAACGTAACTCTTACCACAATTTTCTTCAGCACATATCGCTCGTTTGTGACAAGGCGTCATAACTCAAAAATTGGGAACTTTGAGTTATTGCCGCCGTCACAAAGCTCGCGTCAAGTTCTATTAGTGATAATAACGCCATAACTGAGTCTGTAAAAGTGGCCGCTTGAGAAAAGTCATTATTCAAGTGATAGGAAACTACAGTGATGTATATTAAAACTGTTTTCTTCTCTCCTGAAAAATGTCCATTCTTGAGCTACGACACCGTTGTCGCAAACGAGCGATACACGAGTTTGCTGAAAAACTTTTATCTTGACAGCTGATCCAAAACACCCCTTGTAGTTGTGTGTGAAGTGAGACCTGCAGCAGAAATATAGCAAAATATGTAATGTGTTGCAGGGCTCCACATCGTCTAGTCGTAAGGACGACTGCGAGCTTCGCTCAGTGATGCGTGGCATGGAAGAGGAGCTGCGCAAGACCACGCTCTCTGACACTCTGCGGCCACGCAACACCGGCGGAAGCGATAGCAGCTGTGATGAGTTTGATGATGTTGAAGATTTTGCGCCAGTCAAAGTGGACCGTCAGACGGTGGAGCAGCTCGTCCAGTGCTATGCCAAAGAAAAGGGACAGCCAGGACCAACCTCAACGCTTTTTGGATTCATAGGCAAAAAGCCTACTTAAGTATTCGTAGATTTAGAGTCGGAAAGTAAGGATTTAGTTTTACTATGTACGTATTATGGTGACGTTACCCATAGCTTAGATAAGTTTCGTATTTTCAATGTGTCTATTCTTACTAATTCATCACTATTTTCATTCTTATAAAAGTGAACACAGTAGTTTACGGTTGATGAATATTATTATTTTTGCATAACTTTTAGTAAACTTCTGCTACATCAACAGAGTTGCCTCCAACTGTAGAAAATTCAATCCGCTAGTCGCCATTTTGTACCAGAGTGTTCAAGTTATGCAAATCACCACGTCTCTTTCGTAAAATTATTAAGTTCTATGATATTGCTAAACAATTTGGGGAGTGTTGTTTTTTATTATTCTCACTTACAAACTTCCTGATGTTCAGCTACAAAAAACAAGAAGGAAAAATTACGAAATTACTTTCCTGCACCAAAATTAGCAGCACCTTGATGTTTAATTCGTGATTGTTGAAGATATCCGCATTCTCACGTTTATCGCTGCTACGTATGCTTCCTTCTGATATGCTTCACTTTAGATCTTTGATCACTTAGCACTTTTTTTCAAGTGCATCAGCTGTCTTGTTATTTCTTCTCAGTTTAATCGGCGATGATGCCATCCATTAATTAATGGAGCCAAGATTTCCAAAGATCTCTGTAGATATACGTTTAAGTGGGCCAATTCTGAATTGTTACTTGACACGAGACAGAAAAGAATGAAGTTCTCCTCCGCCTGGTGTGTCAGTATACTGTGCTAGGCATTGAACACCTTCCCTAGTGTTCATTTAATACGCGCTTCAGTTGAAAAAAAAAAAAATTTTTCATGCAGAATATAATAAATTTATCATACAAAGTCCACAATTTGTAACAGTAACACAAAGAAATAATTATCACATAATTTGTAACAAGCGCCCCAACGAATCTCCACTTAACACTCGTAGGTTAAGTTCAGTAACTTGCCTTGGAACAGAAAATGCTTGCATCAGCCATATCACGCTGTACAGCAATGCTGTGCTACGCTTAGCTTGTATTTTAAGTTTTAGTACAGTAGGTGTAATCATTGAGCTCGAATACTAGCTATAAGCACGAGCCTCGGGATATGATGGCATTGTTAATTTTAGTTAACATCAGTTCCCTAAGATATTACAGTGGAACCTCGCTTACGGAGCTCCTTGCAGCTCGAGAGATCCGCAAGACCTGTCAAGAATTAACAAAAAAAGGACACAAACTATTCTCTTAACGCATTAAAGGCCAACGTCCCATATTTGATATGTTAACATTACGTGTGAATGAACTTTATTATAAAAAAATATCGTACTGTAAAATTATTTCTTACTATGGCGATAGATCATAGAGGGCCGGAGCCTAAACCCAGGCTACTCTGTGCGAATGGGCCAATTGGGACGTACACTGCCACCTGTATAATTTAATCTTCAGAAGTAAATACATGTTTTTCTCAAGCATGCTACTAAAATGAAACTTTTTCAGACTGTTTTCGACGCTAGGTAGCGGCACGATTAGATGAAAACAATTGTTACGTTCAAAATAACTTAATTATGGCCTTTAATGGGTTGAGAAGTCGCGAGGTCCTGTGTGCCCGGCCGGTGACTGTAAGAAGGGTCTTCTTTAACAATTCCTGTTCATGGACAAAATCTGCTCGTTAGCGAGGTGCCACTGCATTTGATTATTATCCGTGTAGGTTAAGTTGTAACAGATGCTGCACCTGTGATCTTATTAGTTTGTAAGTTTGCACCAACGCTCCGCCCACTGATATTCTTGTTAAACATTCCTGTTTGGGAACACAACTCCAAGAGGAAGAAGTAATAGTAATACGTCATAGTTTTTTCAAAGTACATATTCTACATTTGCCATTTTAAAATTAGTTTTCATAATTCACATACAAAAGATTTTCTTTATGTATTCCGTAAGTATCATAATTCTTCTTATATTCAAAATAGATGTTCCAAATACCGCCGATTATATAATCATACGCTCCAGTACATCTGCAATCAATGGCTCAATATTTCGACAATAAATTTAGCCATCAAAATGCCACACTTTGGTTTTACTTCCCCAGTGATTACTTTCTGTCTGTTGACTCCTGACTTTGCTCTTCATCCTTCTGCCGCTGAAGTTCTTCTTGCTCTTTGGAGGAGGCGTAAGTGAACAACACGGTGCAGTTGGGCAGTTGCTGCTGCAGATACTGAGTCACCTCATCCTTGTTCTTAATAGCAGGGAAGTCATACAGCAGCAGATACTCCAACTTTCTGCAAAGGTATTATGTGCGAATGTTGTACAGATGTAAATTATAAAAATTGTGAAAAACCTGTAGCAGAGTAATTGATACTAAACTCTGGGTAGTTACTTATAGTGAGGAAGTTTAAGCCTCTGTTTCCGAGCAGAACGATATCACAGAGGAAAGAGCAAGGGACATATAGTGTGTCAAGAGAAACTGGGAATCCATGCACGAAGTTGTTTCCCACAGAGGATCAACGCGCATAGGAACAGCAAGTCGGGGGAAAAAAAAAAAGAGGAAGAACAGAATAAAGCATGAGCAAGTAGGAGTATGAAATCGGGAAGGAAGCAAAGTGGGCACGAAAGAGAGACGTCCCGAAAGCCTAGCTAATGGCTGAGGTAACCTACACGGGCCCCCTGGGGTTGCCAGGCCCCATAGCACAGGATGGACGAACCTGAACTATCCCATCCCTAATGCCGATGGCTCATCCTATGCCCCCTGAGGGGAATCTGGGTAGCTATTACGTTGTATTTGCACTATTATTGTTACACTAGAGGGCCCGCGCTGTCAAAATATTCCAGCGAAGAATTTGTGACGAGCCGTCTTCATTGATCATACTCGTCTTTCGTTATTGCAACTGCTAACCTAAAAGCACCTAGAGGTGAGCGTTGACGGCTTCACAACTGCTGAACATCGAAACTTTTTTTTTCTAACATGGAGAAAATTCATTGCAATCAGTAACGCAAAGGTAGGGTTTCAATTTGGTATCAAGGATACGGTAGGGCAGTCTATAGGTCCAATGGTTTGTTGCTTCGAGAAAGCTGTTTCATCGACCACTGAAATAAGGATGGAAGAACAACTAGTGCAACGAAATGGGCTCCGAGCACACTGGCCACTTTGTAGAACTGCAAGTGACAGTGCAAAGTGTCGACGATGTTTACTCCCGTAGGTTCCCATTGTTTTCAAGTGTTGCCGATCTCACTGGTGTCTGTGGCTCGGGACTGTAGCGAGCTGTCGCTCGTCCCCACCACAGATACCGCGTTTTGTGGCCGGCAGCGCGCACACTAGCGACTTGTGGCAACCACAAGTGGCAGCTACTCAAGTCATGCAGGAAACTTCGTGTAGTGCGCGTATGCTGCTCCCGCTGTTCTAACAAGGCAAATTAAACCACAATAATTGTATTCAGCATTCCATTGTCTGTGTGAAAGGTCAATAATTATTTATTCTAAAGTTACCTTGTGTATGTGAGTCGATGTTTTAAATACTTTACTTTTTTTTTAATGCGCCCGGCGAGCACAAAGCTTGGCGTTACACCTTGTATTTGTAAACAAGCACATAGAATATTTTCATTACGCACAAAAGCGTGAGTGAATGATAAGAAATTATTTACTGTTGCTGCATAGATGTAAAAACATATATCTTCAGTGGCGACCACATGCGGCCGGGTGTTCAAAACACAGCCACTTGTGGCTCTATAAAGTGGCTAGTGTGCTCGGGCCCGCCACTTGTGGCGCCACAGAGTGGCTAGTGTGCTCGGGGCCTATCTGAAGGAAGAAACTAAGAATCATGATGCATGAGATTTCATATACAGGATCTTTAGTGCTGCAATCTCAACTTCTGCAATGCAAGAAGTGCATTCAGAAATTAGGTCACCCTATACTTTGCCATAGATTCGATGTATGGAGAAGGTTGTACTCGTTCCTATGAGACTAAGCCTTCGATATCCTCAAAGTTAGAATTTCATCTATCACTGATTAACATACGTTTGCCATCAACTGCAGCCCCGTCAAAGTTCTACCAATTCGTTTTCAGCTGGACCCGTGAAATTTTTACGGTCTTCCAAGCACTAGGGAATGCAGATATAGTGTAAGTTTGCCATCATCTGTAAGTTGGCCTATTTTCTACCTGTCAGTTTTCAATGGAACCTGAGAGGACGACTAACGCCTCCAAGCTAGGCTAATTTCTGTCCATCTGTTTTGTTAAAGCGTGACAAAAATGGTTAAATAAATAAACAGATAAATAAATAAACAAATAAGTAAATAAACAGATAAATAAATAAACAGATAAATACACATCGGTCTTTATTATATTGTAGATGGTTCAAGCCTCTTAATCCAGTACAGAATAGCTGTACCAAGCGAGGAAACTCAAGAAGTAGCTAAATATCACAACATTATAATCTCGATACGTCTCGCTTGGAGATGGGACCTAATAAATTATTATATCCTGCAGGAAGCCAGAAACAATGAGTGAAATTTTAGAAACGACGGAGCTTTTTTTGTAGAATCTACACACTGTCATGGAGACAATACGCATTTCTACATCTTCACGCTGATAGGGAGACACATTTTCTATGACTCCCATGTTAAAGAGTAAAAAAACTGCAACTGCAAAGTACAACCATCATCGCAGATCGTTATCTCAAGTAGCTGAACAACGCAAATGTCTAAACCATTTCTCTTCAGGGAGGCGTATGATGAGCCATAGGGTTCTCTTCCCTAAAGAGGTTACGTTTCTGTCGGCATCCGTCTCTCATCACTAGGGTTGTGACCCTGACTTGCATATAATATGCTGTATATGCACGGCAAAACTGTATGCATATTTTGCATATTATATGCATTTTCTGAACATTGCATATTTACCGCAATGCTTACAATATGAACGTGCATATTTTATGCAAGTATAATTTGCATATAATTGCACGTGCATATTTTATGCAAGTATAATTTGCATATAATTGCACGTGCATATTTTATCCAAGTATAATTTGCATATAATTGCACGTGCATATTTTATGGAAGAACGCTCTGCATATTTTATGCAAGTGCATAATATATGAATCCTGTGCCTATATGCAAATTTTTTTGGACGTTTGCATATATGCAAAGTCACAACCCTACTTATCACCAAGATACCGGTAATTCAAAACGTTATGGGCGGCTTTTCGTATTCAAAGGATTGTTAGGTAGGTACGGTATGTTAGGAGGCACAGATGAGTAACTTTAGGTGCAGATCCATCCAACGGTTGGTTTGTCTGCAGGTTTTTTCCTGACAACTCAACCCAAACAGTTACGAACGGATCTTAGGAAATTTACAGGAACAGTTAAGAATGTCAAGAGGTAGAAATGAGCTAATTTTTGTGTTGATTCGTACGCCCGTTTTGTGTGTTTGACTACATGTTGGTAAGAGCATAACTGAAAAAGTTATGAGATCTTAAAAAAAATTACAAGAACTTTTAGGACAATTAAGAGGCACAAATGAACAAATTGTGGTAACGTTAAAAACTCCTGGATTCAGGACAAACTTCAATTTCTTATGGACACTAGGTTTCTTGGCAAGGGCATGTGCTGTCAGTGTTTCCCAGTTATTATATTGAATAGCAAACGGCGACCTAACAGATGAAGAAATTACGAACATACAGTAGGCTACGTCGAAAGAAATGAGGAACCCATACATGAGGGTGTTGCCACACGGGATCAACACGCATGAGAACAGCAAGTCGGGAAAGAGGAAAAGCAACACAAAGCATCAACGGTAGAAGTATGGCAAGGGTAAGGTTCTCCCATCTTGTTACGGGAAATCACGTCCCAGGGCAACTTAAAGGTTACCCTTAGCCTCAGCTAGGCGTTCGAGACGCCCATTCTTTTTGTTCAGTATACTACCTTCCATTTAAACGTTCATACTGATATTATTTGTTCTCTTCTATGTCCTCTTTCCCGTCTTCCTGCGTGATCACCCTCGTCCATGGGTTCCAAGTTTTTATTGGCGCAGAGTAAAGGAAAACGAGAGGCTTAATTTCCGTAGTTTAACACTAAGGTCTTAATTCATGAATTACATGCAACACTTAGTGCACCAAGATACTTGTAACAAAAGCTCTTCATCGAGCAAGTTTCAGATATTGGTAGTGTGGAAATTAAACTCCAGAGAAATTCAAGTCACTGCTAACTAAAACTCGGATTAGAATAGCAGAAAACAATGCACTAGGTACTCAAGTTTATTAGCAATAAGCTTTATGTAGGGCATTTCCTCACTAAAACGCACTACTTTCAGCAATGAAGCTAGTTAACTGCAATGCCATTACGACATCGACATGCTAGAATATTCAAAATCAAGTACCTATCTTAAAATGAACATATCTTACGGTAGTTTGGCGAGGTACTTGAGTCCTTCGGAGGTGACGCTGCCACAAGACGACACCTGCAGATGCGCGAGACTACCTCGCAGGTACTGGAGCTGTCTGAGCGCTTCGTCATCGACGTACGTTGCGCGGTGCAACACCACTCGTTCTATGTCCTTACAGCCTTCTGCTCAGATACAGTTTTAACCCTTTCATGCCAGCTGTAAGCAATTGTGAACGTTACAAATCGTTCTATTCCAACGAAAAGTGATATTTTATTGTGACACTAAAGGATAAAGATTTTAAAATTAAATATTGGCTTAACAAGCAAGTAGCAATAGAAAGGTTCACGAGAGAGTGTCCTCCAGAATATTCCCTTGATGAAGATTCCCATCACATAAAAGAGCTCGGTGGGGTTCTGTTTAGTTTTGTAGCCAGTTGCGACTCAAGAATAAAAGGAACAGTTTTGTTATTTACAAGGTTACGGCATCCGAAAGCATAAGGTCGGACTCCTAAACCTACCGCCATTTGTTCGTCTTCGTCTCCAACTCCTGGTAAGCCTTGGAGCTTCACTTCTTGACATAAGCAGCATTTACCAAAACCGTCAGCTAAGGGCAACTGCTTGTGCTACCAAAATATATACACACACAAGGCTTATAACTAGAGCCCGGATTTACAATGAGTGCAATAACTGCAATGAGAGCTATAAATGCAATATATTAGGCCGTGTTCACGTGCCCCTCATTGTAACGCGTGCACTCAAACTGATGGACGCGGCGCGTTCATTTGAGAGAAGCAGCTGCAGCAAGCGCTGTAGACTGAAGCATGTCCTTTTTTAATGCGCTGCGTCATTCAAGTTCAGTAAACAGAACTTATAAATGCTAAATTTATCCTCTGCAGCGTTCACAGATCATAGACACGTCGGCAAAACGTCTTTTTTATTTTCACTTTAATGATCAGAATCACTGTACAGTACTCCCGTTTAAGGAAAGAACACTAGAAAACCTGAAAATATAATAAGAACACGGACACCATATTTGATTTGGTAGTCCAACTGACTGCTCTGTGCTGAATTCTCTTCTGCCTGTTTATCAAGCTATAACTATTTTGAAATTAGGATATTCCTATCAAAATCAGTCTGTAAGATTATGGGAGACAAATGTGACTTCAAACCGACGCGAAATATAAGCGAAAATGTAAAGAAATGATACCATAACTGAACGCGCAGCGTCATTCATGTGAATGAAGTACACTTCTACGTCTGGACAGAGAAAAAAAAAAACAGTTGCCACACAGCTCGTGTTCATTTTTGTGATTGAACGCGTTACGGTGAGGGACGTGTAAACTCATGGTCATTATCACTGCCACGTGTCACAAGACTTCAAACGCCATGACAATTGATTCCCTTATCAATTATTGTTCCATGTATTTATTGGGGTAAAAATAAATTGAGTTGAGCGCCTCTCAAAGTCTGACTATTAAATTATTATAAACTTTTTCGTTCGGGGGAAACAACATGGGAACAGGTAAAGCCAGATATTTGCAAGAATCCTCTCGCCATTGGGAAGAATTGTCAATTAGCTCAAGCGCAATGTATACCTGCTGATAATTGGTATTTGGAACAGAAATAGGTTTCCGTTGATCCACTGACATGCTAATCCAGTTTGCTATCCGACTTCTTTTATCCATTCAATTTTTAGCTGTATTTGTCTTTTGTTTCCTATTTCTTCCACTCCTATTCCTGAGGTGCAATAAGTGCAATGTTTAGGTGCAGTAAGTGCAATGTTTAGGTGCAATAAGAGCAATTGTTAGGTGCAATAAGTGCAATGTTTAGGTGCAATAAGAGCAATGTTTAGGTGCAATAAGAGCAATGTTTAGGTGCAATAAGTGCAATCTTTAGGAACTTTAACTGCAATATTTTAAGCGCAATAAATCCGGGCTCTAATTATAACCATTCGGGGCAATTGGCGATTGGGGTAAAAAATAATTTCGGTTTCACACATTCATTTTTTAACTTAGAAAAGCAATAGAAACACTGAAATGACCGCAAATAAATACTCTTTAGGAGTTTATGCACACATTTCTTGTCCGTAGAGATTCCAACTCTCCTGAGGCCGAAATCATTTTTTGCCCCCAAAATGACCTTATCGCCATTTGCCCCGAATGATTATACTGAAGGTATTCTTGGGTAGAGGCAACAAGATTTTGCATCATTTGCATAATTGGGGATCCAAACTTCAAATAAATTCATAAAAATAAAATGTTTTCGAACAGTGGACAGACTCAGACTCTGACTCTCCTAAAAAACCTCCGACTCCGATTCTGCATCCCTGGTTATTACCTCCGCCGAGGAGGTTATGTTTTTGTCGAGTTTGTCTGTCTGTAACCAACTCAAAAACTTATAGACTGATCTTTATGAAATTCATAAGCACTGTTAGACAAGTTAGAAGAAACAGATAATTATGATAACTCTCGGTGAAGATCCGTTCAACCAGCTGTTAGTCGGTCTCTCTCTTTTTTTTTTATCCTGGTAGCTTAACTCAAAGAGTTATGAACGGATCTTCATGAAATTTGTAGGAATTGTTAGAAATGCAGAAAAAAATGTCCAAAATTTAGTGATAATCGGTTTGTGTGTTTGACTAATGTGTGTCAGAACATAGGCCTAACTCAAAGGGAAAGATGGATCTTCAAGAAAATTACAGAAGCTGTTATTACAGAAAAGAGACATGAAGGACCAAATTCTGGTGATGATAAAGAGGAAATTTTAGTTTCAGGACTAATTTTATCTTTTCGTTAATATTGCCGAGCTTGGCTGTAGTATGCGCTTCCAGAGTGCTCAAGTTTAATATTTACATATGAGATTACGGCAGGTAGCTACTGCGGATAAATTCTAGCAATGAGCATGAAAAGTGAATTGTGGTTTGAAAGCACTTGGTGATGAAGTAAATGGGTCAAGAAAAATAGGTAGGCATAAGACAAGGCAGCTGGCACACAACCATGCATTTACGAGGAGGCAATACACTTGGTTCAGACCTACTGAAATGCTCAAAGCCGATGTGCATTATAGCGGAGTCGGTGGCGTCCACCTCTGCGATGGTGAGCTTAGGGCCACCAACTGGGAGACTGTTGTAGTCCTTTGTAAACTGCTCGTGGTTCCTCCATCTAAAAGGTACACGTTAAAAATACAAATAAATATATCAGAGATATGTACCAGTATATGTAATTAGATATTACATGTTTCAAGGAATATTTGATTTGAAATTTAAACATCAGTAAAATTATAAACTCGGCAGACTCAATAAAAAAACTACTGAGTATTCAGACCAGCTGTTTCCAATGAAAGTTATTATCAATGAACGCATCAACAAAATACTTAGTAATTCACCGTATAATAACAGATGACAAAATGATTTGCAAAAAATAGAAGAGAAATAGAATATTAGTAGCAAGTTGATAAAGGCATGACGCCAGAAGACCAACCGGAGTATGAACAATGGAACACACGCTTTCAAAAATTAACCAATACAAAATGACAAACGAAAAGAGTGATGATGACAGAGGTTAAATGACTTCAATGTAGTTCAAATCTCTACACAGTAAATCCCCGCTAATCCAGAACTCGAATAAATCGGCAGCCCGCTTAATCCGGCACTTTTATTATTTGCCGAAGTGCAGTCCACTAGTAGATGTTTTTGCCGGAATATATGAGATACTGCCGAAGTAAATTAGTTGTTGGAACTTTCAGAGACGTGCCGGAATATGATTCGGCAATGCAGTGTATTTTGCTGGCTTAAATAGAACTTCCTGAGATGTGCCGGAATATCATTATTATTATTATTATTATTATTAAAACTTCACGCTTGAGCGAAGCATCTTGCAACACCGGGCCCAAAACGCTGCTAAGGAAATCCAGCAAAAAACCATTAACAGCTAACTTAAACGCCTGCAGGCCAATACGACCAAAAGCGGATGCCGGCAACAAATTCCAAACCTTAGCCGACCAGGGCACGAAGCAGCGACAGAACTGCTGATTAGTTCGACATACGACAGCCTCCAAAGTGAAAGAGTGCGCTCCGCGAGCAGCACGAGTCTCTCTCCCAAAAAACCTTGAGTGCAGGGAGAGCAGAATACAATCAATGCCTCTCATCATTGTACAGCTTATAAAACAAACATAGCTCTGCTACTCTTCTCCTGTGGGACAGGTTCACCAGATCATTATCAGCGCGCAGCCTGCTGGCTGAACTAACAAGCGGTCGGTCCAACAAATGCAAGTGAGTGTCAGCAGCTGAAGCCCAGACCGGTCAGCAATATTCAGGCAATGCAGTGTATTTTGCCGGATTAAACAGAAATTCCCGAGACTTGCCGGATTATACCTCGGAAACTGGCGCTTCACTGGCCGGATTATGTGGGAATGCCTGCTACTCCATAAAGAAGACACTGAGCATAATGTATGGGAGTTGTCAGCTGAGCAGCTTCAGTACGTTGGTTGGCTTTGAACTGTTAGTGTTGAGCTTAGATAACTTGAATTCAAATCAACGTAGGTATTTCTATTGTCATTTCCCGTGTAGGAACTGTTACGATTTGGTGCTAATACATGTGTACATGTACAGTGAAGTGTCTAAGCGGAAATATTAAATAAATTTCTCGTTTACATACAGTACTTGCAAACCCTAGGCCGGCATCGTATGGGATAAGTCAGTGGCTAGCTTAGGGTAAATGCATGCGTACGTATGCACATTTATCAAGTTACCGCTCGGCAGAATCTTCGTCATGAGTGGTACTGCAATCACTGTTAGCCCGACGTAACCAGTGGGGCTTTGATAATCGTAATGGCGGCTGACTAGTTAATACGGCTGTCAACCCGTACAGGGGTCGCAGCAGTAACCTACCTCTGCTGTCTCCGCGATAGACAACCCAGCTGCTACCGCTGGTTTTGCCACGGTTTCACCACCCTTGTTGTTGCGACTCGTCTCGCCATCTTTTGTGGCCATTCCCATTACCTACTACTCCCGCGGCCACGGCAGTAACTTCTGCAGTTATGATAATTTCTACAGCAGTTACCACTACGGGTACTACCCTTATTACCTCGGCCGTCATCGCTGTTGTTATCGCTTCTGTGGCCACAGCAGTTCTTACCGATGTTATCGCTACGGTTGCCGCTCCCGCTCGTGTCGTTACTATCACCACTATCCCCCGCTCTGCTGCTGAAGGTTACTATTTTTCGATGCTTCGCCAGCAAGGAGGTGAACGGCATGACGGCGCGTTTTTCCATTGAGAATTTCCACTTGCGTGACTGAACGTCTTTACCTTTAGAGAACTAAACAGTTGGGTTGCAGCTGTGTTTGTCCAGCGCCAGACCAAGTTATTCCTTCGTGAGGTCAAAATTTCCTATCGCTACAGCCTTTGTCCTTTGCTAGGTTTTGTGAAAACTTTTGATCGCCACTGCAATGCTGTTCTACTGAGTACTGATACAATCTTCCCAGGTTCGTAAGTCGTGTAAAGATGCGCATCTCGGGTGTAATTTTTGCGTCAAGAATATTTCGTAAGTCGGGTTCTACTATGTCTTTATTCCGGGATATGCGTGATTTAATCCGGCATATTGCGAAATTATTGAGTATTTGCTGAATTGGATAAATACCGCTTTATCCGGCACACCACTTATTCCCGCAGGTGCTTCCCCCGTGCTTGCCGGATTAGCGGGGATTCACTGTACTCACCTTTGTAGTCTCCAGCATTCAGACAACTTCGATCAGAAAGAAAGTAGAGCCAGGCACCCCAGCATCGTACAGAATAGCAGCATAGAAACGCACCAGTACAATTCAAATTGAGGGAATATGCGTAAGACAGTCTTACTGCCCAACAGCCAAATTTGAAAAGATGACAGAACACAAGACACCTAACCTCATACAGCGCCCATTTAGGGTGTTCAGCCAATCTCGCTTAATCACATTCAACAAAAGTGAAGGAAGCACATCCGCAGGCAAATGCCACTGTTTACGCATCTCAAAGAGGGAACTTGCAACCAACCTCCAAGCCAGAAGAAAGGCGAGTCTATTCAACGAATCTCCAGAGTCAAAACTAATATCAACAATAGAAATAAACCAAACACAAACATCATACGAGACCAAATAACTTTATTTAGCTAATCAGCAGTTAACAACGAATGGTACACAGTTTAGGAGCTCTCAGTCTAGAATTGTAGGTCCTACACTCAAAACTTTTTACTGTACCTACGTAGGTCTTACTCTCAAATCCAGGAGACTCAAATGAGTGATGTAATCTGCCGTCTTAGACGCAGTGGAACAGTAGTACAGTAGTCCACGCTTGGCCTTCCAATCATGTAACGTGTAGAGAGCCACCATGATTAAATTTATCTTGATACCTACACATTCCATACTTTTCTGGTACTGATTTTCTAAAACTGAGCATTATACCCATTTTAGCAGCAGCCTTGCGTGCTGAAGTGGTGTACTAAAGGAGCAGAGTTCAAGCCCTAAGTCAGGTGAGCGATCCTAGTAGCGCCCGGCGTGCTGAGTCAGCAAAGTTGCTTCGTATGCACAGCGACCACGGGGGCACTTACCTTGCCCAGAAATGGGAGAATATGGAGCGTGGGTCTTTCAACCTTCCGTCAATGGCGCCATACTTCTTGATGACCTATGGTCAACTGCAGCCGTACTTCTCCCCAGAAGCGTGAGGCCAGTTGGCCTTTATCTGCAGCCCGAACCAGTGCGTATGGGTTTCCAAGTGGAGGGTGAGGTCAAGTTGATATACTTTTACCTGTAAGGCATCTCTAAAAATATCTGAACAAGTAAAGAAAATACGCTTACCTTACTGAGGCACCACAACGGAGGAGCCACTCCGCACATGCCCTATTTGCTCCAACATCTCGTACGCGGTCTGAATCGTACCTGCACAAGTTAGTATTAAATTACTGAGCTGGGCATATGTATCAGTTTATGCTAGTTATTGGCCCAATGGAAACTATGGCACATTCGCTGGCTTGAACTAGTAAAAGTACCATAGTGCTCTGGCAATGCAACTCCTGTTCCAGATCTGTTAAACTTAGAAAAAATAAATATATAAATCTGTTAGTAATTCCAACTTCTTCGAGCATCTCAAGCTCGGTGTGATAGAACAATATATGTAAGCACTACAATTGGCTGAGATGAGTTGCGTTCCAGTCAACCCCTAGTCTCACACTCAGTTGTCAGTTACCCCTTGCTGCTACTGTACACAGGCAGACCAAGCATACTGCATTGTAACAGATAACCACCAGTAGCTTTGTGGTTTCCGTTGCCATTTAGGGTCAATTCTTCACTTATGTCAAGCATAATTCTACTTAATAAATGATAAAAAGTGAAACCAACAGCGAACGCAACCAAACAAGAACATCAAGCATGCCAAATTAGAAATTAGAGCGAGAACAGTGTATCGCGCTGTTTACTGTGATTAGGCACAACGGGCCATTCACTGTATCATTATATTCCTAGTATAGATATCCCTACCCACAGAGCATACCAGGGATGTGCCGGATATCCGGCACTTATCAGCTATCCAGTATCCGGCTGCATGTTGAAGCTGTTCAACCGCATTATCCGGCAGGCTGTACTCAGTAACATTTGCATATAACTTCTAGAAACGGTGAAATCAATCAGTTTATTAACCAGCTTATTTTAGCTACTGAATTAAAAGTTATTTGCGGTTGCACTGCATAACAGGGAAAAGGAATTATCTTGAAATTTCCCTAGGACACAAAATCCTAGAACTGCAGTAGCCATACACTGTGGTGCTTCTGATGACTTTCACACTATATCGTAGCTTCTCCCATTACTTTGCAGGTATATATCACATATCCTCCTGCACCGGGTGCTCCTCCTGTCCCTGATGAATACTGGAATAGATCTATTACAGAAGTTGATAATTTTGCATAAAGTGTGAGAACTGACTGGGACGAAGCGCTTTTTTCAACAGTAAGCATTCTCTTTCCCATTGCGCTAGGTGGCTGTTTTGTGTTTGTTACCTCCGCCAAGGAGGTTATGCTTTCGTCGGGTTTATGTCTGTCATTAAGATAACTCAAAGAGTTATGGACAGATTTTGATGACATTACAGGGATTGTTAGGTACGTTAGGAGGAAAAGATGATTAACTTTTGGTGAAGATCCATGAATCCATTTGTTTGTTTTGCCTCATATTTCTCAATATCATAACCCAAAAAGGTATGGACGGATTTTTATGAAATTTACAAGAGTTGTTAGGTAGATGACGAAGAGTAAATGACCAAATTTTTGTAATGATCTCTTTGTTCGTTTGTTAGTCGTAACTGCTTACAGCTGGTCTATCTAAATGAGAATCCAGCAAATTTATTATTATTATTAAAACTTCACGCTTGAGCTCCCACGGAGAGGTAATACAACCCAAATGAAGCATTTGCAACACCGGGAAGCCCAAAACGCTGCTAAAGGAAATCCAGCAAAAAACCATTAACAGCAGACTTAAAAGCCTGCAGGCCAACACGACCAAAANTGATTAGTTCGACATCTGACAGCCTCCAAAGTGAAAGAGTGCGCTCCGCACGCAGCACGAGTCTCTCTCCCAAAAACCTTGAGGGCAGGGAGAGAAGAATACAACCAATGCCTCTCAATATCAATATGAGCTCTAATAATTTTCATCTCGGTGGCGTTTGGAATATGTTGAGGCATTTTGTTTCACAATCCTGCTCCCTGTGCAGCGAAGCTATTAGAATATTTTGTGGCCACTGCTTTTCCACCATCTCTGCTTGGGAGGTGTATGATTTAGCCTATCACAAATCCTTCCAGTTCTTTCTGAGTGTCTGGCAACAATCTGCTCATTCACATTCTAAGTGATACATTCCAGAATTTTACAAACATACTGTATGTGATTGTAATTCGCTTGCAAATTTGTTGCATCAATACAATTGGAGTGGAGACAGCAAGTCGTTTTAGAGAATCGTACTCCTGCTACCTCACCTCAAATTCTGATTGTGAATGATCTTTGGATAGCTAGCTTCAAATTGTTCAAGCTTTTTTTTAACACGGCATCCAAAGTGGAGAACTGTCCTCTATTCTTGGAAGAATTGTTTCTAAAGTGAGAGCATTACATCTACTTCACATGATGAGAAAGTTTGTAAAACCCATCTACTCCATCTTTTTCCTACAAACAATTACTCTAGCAACAAGTTCTTCAAAGGTTGCATCATCTTGCAAATTCTCACTCTAAGGTCTCTCATAACTGTTTTTTAATATTATGCCCATCGCTGGTGGCATATAGTGTGGATTTAAAAAGTGCTATTTTTTCTACATCTTAGCAGTTTGAATTTTTTCCATTAAAGGTCATAGACTATATTTCACCATCCATTGACAAATGTTTTCCAAATCTCACTGCACAGATAGCATGTCTTCCTTAGACTGCATAGCAGCTAGTATTCGTGTATCGTCAGCATATGAAGAAGGAAAAGTTTTACATCAACCACAAAAAAATACCACAAATTACCGGATATCCGGCAAAATCACTATCTGGCACATCCCTAGAGCATACAGTGTTCTACAGGGAGGTGAAAAATGACAAGTAGCATGTGAATGGTGAATGCAAGTGTGGAATCCAAGCATGGGAGTCATCAGGACTAATGGAAACAGCAAGTTGGAAAAGAACAAGAACAGAACAAAATATTTACAATAGAAGTGGGAAGAGGACGGAAGCACAGACGGCAACTTCGGCAAGGAAAGATGAGTGAAGGCATAGGTACTCAACTGTGGTAACCTATGAAGCTACCCCAGTCGCCAATATCGTCACAACACATAAATTACCTAACCCTAAGGTGCATGGACTATGCAATGCTGCTGAGGGAAATTGATTCGATTTACGCCCCACTAGCTATGGTAGGTATTAAAAGTGAAAGAAAGAAAAGTAGACATGGGAAGGTGACCTACAAGGTCCTCTGTTGGTGATACTCCCATAATATAACTAGATGAAATCGACTCAACAAACTATGGCCACCTAGATGGTCAAAAACTGCCGGTTCATAATTCTTATGCAAAATAACCTCCCAAAAGATCACCAAATACATACCTATAGCGTAGGCAGGGAAAATCGTACAGTCACAAGCCCTTATATCCCTGAAAGGTTGCAGGGCCTTGATTGGCTCAGTTTGGCTGTAGAGCAGGGGGCTATACAAGGATGTACCTGGACAGTTCTCCAACAGGCAATCGGCCTACCTACTAACATCTGGTCTAATAACAAATGAAATATATGCGGTAATTAGATTAAATTATATATAGCTTGGAAACTGGAGAGGAAGGTAACTCAGCAATAACAGTAAGTAGGCTCAGCAATTATGAGTGTAACCGTCAGCTTAATAGCACCTGTCTATCAATTCCCTTTCCATGTTTTTCCAGGGATGGGGCCATTTTCAGTACTTGTCCAGCTGATTTTTCAATGCATAGACTGTCTTTGCTCCAATGTTCATGGTAAGTAGGCTATATTCAAAGTGTTCACTAAAGTAAGTGTCAGCTGTGCCTAGTTATTCAATATTAAAAGTATGAGCTTTCACCCATGTTCATGGAGGCAATCTATCTTTATCTGGGTCAGAGTCCCTCTACGAGATGGTGTTGAGGCCATACAGTTGCTTGAAAAGTCTCACGAATTCAAATTACCACCCTTGGCATATGGAGAATTATAGTTTTGCTGATCTAATCCGCTCGTGGTAGCTTCATCTAGGGTTAAGTAGAGATGAATCCAAGCTCCTAGTTGCATTGCTGCTATACCTAGACTGTGGCGCAGTTGTGGTACTAGCTACTTTGTTGCCTTGCAGAGTTTTTTTTCTTCATCGATCAATATCGCTAGGTACAGGTTTATTATTAGGGTAATTAGCTACCCAATTGCCGAACTAAACCCATTTCCGAACAACCAGCCAGTATTTGATATGTTTGCACAATAAACCTATAAAATAATAGCTGTTTGTTCAGAAATGGGGTCCTTCTGAAAAAGGAAAACATTGGGGAGAGAGTTTTTCTGAATCTGGGAAAACTTATTCACCCGATTCCAATGAATATTTGCCAGGCAGTAAGCCTAGCACGCCGACATGGATGTAGCCGTCTGCAGAGTAATATATATATACATATACCATAGTAATTTTTATAGGAATATTGAACAATTCCTTAATGCTGTGCATAATCACTTAGATTGAATATTTTAAATGCACAAAATAATTTTAACATACTGTACTTATATCTGAGGAATATGCCATAACTGTCAAAATTTCATTGACCGACAGCTCAATCACGGTCACATTCCTCCTCGACTTCTGATGCTACACTGACGAGCTTGTAGGCTCTACTGAAACGAACATGTATCAACCGGTAGACGAACACCAGACGGAAACCTCCGTGCCGGCAGGAAAGGGAATTTTTCATTCACAATTGAATACCTGCCATTAAAAAGAGGATGAATTCGTCTGCATCGTCGGTAAAGGGTTAAATTGGTTCTCATGTTTTAGATTGCCTGCAACAATTATTCATAGGTACCCACTTCACGTTGCTGAGTAGTTCCAAGTACCTGCAGTACCTTCAGTCAGCGTTAATGTAAGCGGGGTCCCATACGCATTATGATATACTGTATCTGTTGACATTGAATCTCAATCGGTCAGGTCGTGGTCCACTCGAATGAGGTGGTTGAAGCATTCCTGAAGTTACTCTCTGTGGCACAGATTGGTGCCATCCACAAACTTACTAATCACACTAGGATTTTATTACCAACAAGATGGAATCACCTGATGAGACAGTAGTACAATTGGTCATGACACCTTGGAGTTACACTTGCTGTTGCCAGCCAATCCGCCCAAATGCTCAAATTGAGAATGAGTAGTCTCCCGGCCGCCAATGGCCTCTATTGGAAGCTAATCAAGTGAGTCTTTGTTTTTGAGTTATTTATGACTTAGAGCTTTTCAGAGAGCCCACAGTTTCTTCATCTACATAGTTGTTGTATATTGACATCATCCTAGGAAGCTCATCCAGAGGGGCTCATTATTTTATTAAGCCCTTTCTAGGGATATGGCATTCAATGGTAGGTAGACTACCCCATAGCTGTCGCTACGTCACCCTCAAATTTAGTAGAACTCGTCCTTGAGCGACGGATGTCAGTGTATATGGATACTTTAGATAAAAATTTGGCCTTAAAGTTCAACACAATACGGTACAGAAATGGCTGTCTTTGCACTAAAACAAGTTGTAAATTATTTCACTGACAATGGGTCTCCAATGTATCTATGTTTTCTAGATGCTAAGGCAACATATGATAGGGTGCAAAACTACTCTCACTTCATATACTGGAGAAGCGAATACCAATAAAGCACTTAATGCCCTTAGTTATGCCGGTGACAAGGTGATTGTTTCTACCCATGCTGCAGGATTGCAAAAGCTGCTTGCAATCTGTGAGAGTCAAGCGAATAATCTCTGTATTGAGCATAGGCTTAATATGGCAAAAACAGTGTGCATGTATACCTATTAGGCCTAGGAGTAGGAGCGTGTCTGGTCATAAACATTCTGTTTTGAATGGTGTAGAGCTTATGTACGTTAACAGCTTCTCTTACCTGGGTCACAAAATCACTCAGGTAGCATTTCAGTGTTGTAGCCTAATGTCTCCATGAGTATTAAATAAAATTTATTATTATTATTAGCTACTGAGTATGTGTGTTTCTAACAGATTAGTGCATTCATCAAAATTGCAGTTTCATGAGAGGATGAACATACATTTGCAGTTCCTAAGTAAGCAGCCATTTTTGGGACATTTGTCTGCTGGTAGGTAATCTAGAAGCATAAGAAGAACTGTTTGGGGACTCATATTGCTGTCAAGCTCAAATCAACAAGGTCAACAGCTTTACAGTCAAGTGTACACATTAGCTACCAAATTGAGAATATTATTGCTTTTGTGGGTTCCCTAACATGCTAAGTCAGATGGTTGACACTGACGAGTAAGGCTACTACTTATGGCTGGGCTGCCAAGTGCAGCCGAGTCAATTTAAATGTCAGTCTCCGAGTAACACCTACTGTTTCCCTGCAAGGAGCATCACTGATTTCCTGATGGAGTGCAGCACTGTTTGACTTCCCATAGATGAGTGTATTACATTCATGGCTTGCTTGAGTCCAATGTACTGTAAGCATGGTATGGATAATGGATAGAGTGTTGCAACGAATTTTTCTCAGTGGCTCGCGAAGACAGAACACCTTCTGTCGGTAGCACCAGACCCGCGACAGCGCCCAACTCTGGGGCGTCTAAATGGTA
>LQNS02278176.1:915972-940976 GCA_001587735.2 Parhyale hawaiensis | reverse complement strand
CATTGTATTTAAATACTCAAAAATGTAGTTAAATACAGTATTTAATTACACGTTTTTGAAAGTATTTGAAAATACATTTTCAAATACCAAAATGTATTTAAATACGTATTTAAATACAATTGTATTTAAATACTGCCCATCACTGCCAACATCACGACCAAATAAAAGGGGGTAGTGATAAGCGAAAATTACGGGTGAGAGCATTTGGCTTCTGCTCAGCGTAAAGTTTCAACTCCTAGAAAGAATTTCAAACGAAAAAATGCACGGAATCAAATGAAAACAATATAATAAACACTGTCGTGTGTTTATAAGTTGATGTATTTATATATAAATTTACATACTTGTAACTTTCGTGTCACGCTCTTAACGAAATTGGCGAAAAAAGGCCAGGTGGCAGATTTAGTAATTATGTTACATTTGACTTTGGTAATGATTAATAAGTGAAAATTGAACTAGGTTGCAGAAGACTACATTCGGAATTCTTGCCCTTTTTTATTGAATACAGTTCTTGGTCAGCCAACATTCAAATTTAAACAGTGAAGGTATTTACAGATTCTCTTGGAGCTGCCGTGGAACCTGGTTGTTATTACCTTCCCCTTCATCGAAACTACATAAGCTCTCAGTTCACGAAGTGCAGTATAGATTGAGTAGATGATCAATGAAGCACAGGAGAATAATTTTTCAAGGTGTAACAGCTACAAAAAAATTATTTTTTTTTTCAAATCAAATCAAATCAAAATCTTGTATTTCTCCCCGTAGGAAGGTATTCATACAATAGTTCTATTACAATGCAAGTTGCTTTCTTCCTCTGACGAAACAGTTATTGCTTGAGCACCAAAGTTTCGGTGTACTGACGTTTTATCATTAGGTATACAAGATATGCGGCGGGGAAGTTAATTAAATTCGGTGGTGTTTCACTTCTTGATAAATTGAATTTTTTGTACGTCATGTAACGGAAAGAAGTGCGCTGCTCAGATGAACCAGAGAGTACCCATCTCTTATGACTATTAGAGCTCTCTGTTGCAGTGTATCCTTTTTCAGAAACATTATAGTGTCGAAAGAATGATCATTGAAGAAGGGTCATCACTAATTCATCGCTGTCATTTGTGACAGCGCTGACAATCTAATAAGTTATAATTATGAAAGGAAACTCACTCGATTGAAAAACGGGTAGCAAACGTATTAGAGTTACTAAAATCGGTCTACGAAGCCCAGTAAACCAGTAAATAATTGAAATTCAATTCTAGAGTTTACTTTGCGTGGGTATCATTACCTGCAGTGAGAACATTTTAATTGGAAAAGAAGACTGAGAAGAATGAATAAAAATCAAAACATACTGATTTTAATTTAACTGTCACCTTTGTTATTGCTAGAAAAACACGCTCTTCTAATTTACAACATGCGAAGCATCGCCAGTATCACCATTTGCAGAAGAGAAGCCTGTCATCTTTCAAGTTCAAGAGGAAGGCCTCAAGCTTATTAAAACGAACTTATTTGTTGTTAACCTGAGGCTTAAATTTCTTTCTATCTCATCCACATTGTGCTCAGACGATAAAGTTTCCCCTTTTTTTCCTTAAGAAGGAGATGCAGAGACAAGCCAAACAAGCAACGAACCAACGCTGTATTTTATGTATAGTGGATGATTCCACGGCAAATTTAAGGCATTGGACGCTGACTATTTTTTTCTACTTAGTTTGGTCGTCATTGAAAACTTTTGCTTGAAAATTCTTTAGTATTGCTTGTAACTTACGTGCAGGTACAGAAAAGCGGACAAAATTTATATCAGGCAATACTGACAAAGTTTCCAAATAGAATATGCTTTGCTTGTATATCATCAAATTGATGTAACAGTACAAAACTGAATATTTTTAAATGTACAGAACAGCGAAAGAAACCCAAAATCAACATCAGAATTGCAGGCAAAGCAGAACTTAATCCTCGTGAAAACTCTCTGTCTGCAGCATAGTACAACATCCCGCGACAACACATTACTTGCACAGAGCCCTCAGTCTCGAACAGACATTGCTCGGAAGTCTCTAAGTTAGGACACACAACATGATGTCGCAAGTTGAGCCTTGCTTGTAGCAGTATGCCTTGTCAAGAACCTGTAATTAATTTTATTATTGTCTGAAAATTGTATGCTGCATGAATGGCGTTCCTGTTACCTATGAGATTGGATTACCTTATAAGGGAGGGACATTTTGGAGCCCAAGTATATATGTAATATATCAAGGTATGTATTTCTTTACCATAAAGAAAAGAAGACAAAACATCATTAAAAAAAGTACTGACCTTGATAATTTAGCGTCTCGCAGCAGACGGTCCATCTTTGAAGCTTAGCATGTCATCGTTTGGGCCCACCGAGACAGTAAGATAGAACTATTTTTCGTTTATGTACGTTAGAGGTCAATCGGTTCGCCAAATTTCGGCTCTTTTTAACTAGTTTCCGTTAATGAAAGTTTGGCGGAATATTTAATCTGCTTGGAGAGCAGGTTGAGTCCGTTAAACTGAAATACAATTGAGTTTTGAGCCTCATTGTTGATGGAAATGTCTACCGAGAAGTGTTTATTAGCAAATACGTAGCAGCGTAGTACACTGGCGGATCTAGCCCCTTCTCGTAGGAGGGCATTCGCTTCGGTGCCAGGCCCCCTCCCCAATTCGAGCCCCCCCCCCCCCCCCGTCCCATATTGAGCCAAGGTACCCCATTTTCAGTTGCCCCCCCTCATTGAGCCAAGCTCGTGACATTTGGCCCTTCAATATTGTTACCATATAGCCATCATACATATTTGTATATTTTGTGAAGTCTTTCCATATTTTATGTATTACAGCCGTCTTCCAGGCCTCCCCCTAACGAAAAATCCAAGTACTTGGTACCGATACTGACTGTTAAGGGGGAAGTCTCTTTAAAAAAAAGTACCAAACCATAATTTTGAAAGAAAAACATTTCATATCAATGAACGATTCTTGACAGAGTTTGACCTAGTGAAGAATGTATTGCTCCCAATGAAAAAAAAAAAAAACATCAACAGGGGCACAATTATTGTTAATTATAGACGCTTCAGAAAATAACAAAGTCATAGTAAGCGTTTCCTGAAAATACTAAGAGCAACACGTAACTGAGTAAGGATTACAAACTGCTTTAGAATAAGAGAAAGTAAATCTAACCAGGGCAACCACTAAAATAATAAGTAAATGAATTAGAGTATTGTGAGAACGCATACCACCGTCAATAAAAACAATGGAAACGAAAAAAATTAAATTGGTTCTGAAACTAAAATTTCCTTTCTATCACCACCACCACCAAATTTTGATAATATATTTAGCTTTAGCATTGTGAGAACGCATTCCTACCTCTGCCGATCAAAGCAGTGGTAACAAAAAACTTAAATATGTCCTGAAAATTTACATCATTCCATGGTGCTCTTCAGCATTTATTACGATTTTTACATATTTCATAAAGATGCGTTCATAACTTTTTGAGTTCTGTTGCCGACAAATATAAAATCAAAGCCAGAACAAAAAAAAAAAAATGAACCGAAATATCACTACAAAAAGTTGGCCATTTGCTCTTCGTAATGTTCCTAATAATGTGCAGATTTCATAAAAATCCGTCCATGACTTTTTGAGTTATTTTACAAAAAATAAAGTTCGTCATCTATTCTTCCTAGCATGCATAACAATCCCTGTAAAGATCTGTCTATAACTTTTTGAGTTATCTTTGTGACAAATAGTCAAAGAGACGAGCAAAACAGAAAGACGAACGTAACATCTTTGGCAGAGACAATTATGAAATTAGCGAGAGTTTCACAGCTGACTCACACTCAATCAAGTCAGTTGATTTATTTATAAGTGACGCATATGTCAAAACTAGCTTATCGGAATCCCTAATATATAGATGATTATCTTGCCGCACTAGTCATGTGCACTGCGTTGGTATATATATATATATATGTGACGTCGCAAGATGTCGAGCCCTCAGAGGTATAGCCCATTCTGGCGGTCCCTTTCCCGGCCACAATATATTTGGGCCTCGCACACCCAAGGGCCCCGGGTGCCTTTTCCGCAGAAGATGTTGCAGCTTGGCGCAGTTCCTGCTGACGAGGTTAGTTTTGTAAATGTTAGGTAGGCTCTCAATACTTCACCTTCTGTATCGGGAGGTGGGCTGCTGATCGAGGTGGCCGACTTATTCCCGCTAGACTTCTACCTTCTTCTTTTTCGTTTCCTTCCCCTTTGCGGAGTAGCTGAGCGAAAGCGTTCATCAGTGCCCGGGGGTTGGAGATGCACAACTCGCGTCTTTTTCCTGTCAGTAGCGCATTGACCATTGTGAGACCTACCTACAGAAAAGCCGAGACAAAAATCATTGATAATTTAAAACGTGCCCTAGTGGCGCATGAGGCTGCGTTAAACCACAGGAATAGTTCGGCGCGATATAGACATCGTGATTAGCGCAAGTAAAACTTCTACTTGCCCGATGTCGAATAACATAAGCGTCGTCATCGTCTGAAGCGACTCCTAGGCGAAATTAAGCCTTTTTTTTCGGAGGGGGGGGGGGTTGGCAAATGCCATGAATGCCCCCCCCCCCCCTGGATCCGCCAGTGACTTAGTACCGGAGCAACTTTTGTGGAGCAAATTTCTTGAATATTTTTCAAGTGGTAGTGAGTACTCCCATTTTATTCTTAACAGAAATAACTGACTTGCTGATGAAAATTAGATAATTCGATAACATTTTGTGTTTTGCTCTACCCTGTGGGGGTAACAAGTGCGAGAAACGTCGATGTAATGATGTGTGCACACTTCGTACGTCTGGTTTGTTTACAAGCAGACGGCCACATGATCGAGTTTAGCAAACTGTGCGCTAAGCTGGAAGTGGGTTTCGTTCATCTTTTTAAGGCGTCGTTTTGTGGCCACGCTCGTGATCAGAATCACTGTGATCAAGATCATCGTGATAACTGAAAAACCCAAGAATGGTCAATAACTTTGTAAACAAACCAGAGAAGCCATGTCTATTTTCGAAAAAATAGATTTCTATCGTATTTTTACAGGAAATGGTGGAGAAATGGATTTCTTAGGAACCTTTATTGATTTTGAAGTCAATGCATAAGTGAACTAGCTGTACGTAAAGCATTTTGAACATACACAGGCATAAAAAACTAAAAACAAAAACTACAATTCTGGAAGTCAATATTCAAACAATCATAATGACGGTATTTACTTTATCCATAAATATAAGAAACATCACGAACTTGCATTTCAAATTTTGAAATTTTACTTGTCAAACGGCTGGAATCACGCTTTGATCACGCATGATTAGCCCGCGGAGGAAATCACGCTGTGATCAATTTTCTCTCCTGATCACCGTTGATTGCTATCAGAATCACGTCAAAAAGTGGTCACAAAAACGCGCGGATCTTGTGAAATTAGGCGGAATCATCCGCAATGTGGTCACAAAAAGACGCATTTAGTGGACCCAAAGGATGACGCCCTTTTTTTCCAAAAAACAAGTTTTTGACCTCTGAAGTCTTATAACTTTCCTATGTTTGTGCAGTTTTCTTTATTCTTTTTGCATTTTTGTTGTAATTAAATGCAAAACAAGAGGCTCAAAAAATCTTAGAATCTTTAAAATCGAAATCCTAGATTTTTATAGGTAAAAAAAGTGCCGAAGAAATTTTTCCTATTTTGAATGAAAATACAGAACAAGAAGTCCAGAAATATCTGGACCTTGTTTTGCAAAGCATTGATCTACTGCGTTTTTAAAATGATGTTTTCAAAATACTTTAAAAGTTATAAGCACATACGTAGGAATTTTTTTCAGTAATTTTTTAGATACAATCTTCACCCATGGGGAATGTTTCTGTACTAGAATGTGGAGAATTCAGTAGAAATTTGAATTAGATCCATTCATTATTATTTGCCCTCGGTGAAAAAGGTTTTCCTCCCTGTTCATATATTACTTGGTACACTGAGAAAAGTCGTTTGCCGAAATCGGCGTGTATGACGGAATAGAACGCAGTGACGGTGATGGAAAATGGCTGCCAAGGCGTTGGTTTGCCGGGAAGTGTGCTGATTTTACAGCACTTCCGTCAATGTGGAGTGAGACGGTCACAAGGATAATCCAGAAGATAATGCTACGCATGGTTTTACTACAATTTCAGTAAACTACCCTTGCTAAATCAGGCATGTTGGTGTGAGATATCCACTGCTTATTACAGATGTGCATTCTTCTGTTGATTAGTACAATAAACTTTTCTTAGACGTTATCTATAGAGAACAAATATCTAAAGCAGGTGGACAGAAACTTGGCCCAAATATTTTCAGTTACGACTACCCATTTGCAATGGTTAATAAATTTTTTTCAGTGATACTGAATTGAGTTTGACAGATAATATTGAAGGCAGTTTATGGGACTGCTCAGTTCGCAGGAGACCAAGGTTTCTGAAAGATCGTAGAATTTGAAGGAGTTTTTCATTTAAATTTTGGTGTTACTTAATGTAGATACAGTTATAGTGTCCAACCAGTTAACTGCAATAGGCTTCATCTTTCTATGTTTCTACCAGCTCAGCGGTGTACCTGTTGACACTCTAAGTTAAGTTGTTTAGCTGTATACTGGATGCATACTTACCAAAAGTGCCAGATAAACCTGCTGTAAGTGGCTACGTGAACTGTGGGGATAACTCGCTGTTAGCCATCCCGCTGGTCACGGACCAGCCATCACCTCTGCGCAAGATGGGTTGCGTGCATAACGCCACCTGGACCTCGTCCGAAGTATCATCAAGGTAAGCAAGGTTAAGTTAAGTTGTAAGTTAAGTTAACTCTAAGTTAAGTTGTTTAGTTGTATAGTTTGCTGAAAATTCAGGCTGTCAGTTGGGTGGCATTCAACTCTCATGCTGTAGCGTTTTGAGTTAATTTTTCTATGAATTTGTGTTCCTCTAAGCACATAGTTAAGTATATTTACAACTTTGCTTTAAATGTACCCGTAAACAAATCAATTATAGCCTTCGATGGGTTTTATGTACGATGTGAACAATTTTTCGTGTATTCCATGCGCAAGACGGTTTTCACGATTTTCACGGGTGATCCATTTGAAAGCCACACGCTACCATAATTGTTAATGCGATTAGCATTCTTTACAAATTTTTAGATGAGCTCCTGAACTACATCAGTTTTCACAAACAAAAATATATATATAGCACTGCTTTTATCGCCATTGCTCACTAGCCACAAAATTTTGGGTAGCTCTGCGACCAATTGTATGTCTATAGCAAAACACATGCGACTGGAATTGATTCTTTTTGCATATGAATAGGTCCATATTGCACCACATTCGCTTTATTGAAAGCCATCAAAAATATTGCCTCTAACTGCGTTAATAACGCGTTGCTCTTGAATTTCAACCAGCTAAATTGCTTGGCGCTCACGAGTGATGGAATTTTTTATTGGTTTTCAGTGCAAAGGCGCCCGCCTATGAACATTGCTATATTAAGCATTAGCGGTCTTGTTCGCGACTGAGGGTCCAGATTGAAATGTTTTCCTAAAAATGCTTGCCCAGGCGCCCTTGTTTTGGAAATTGGCTTAGCAAAGGAAAAGGCTTGGTGCAAGACAGATGGATATGCAGATTCCAGCTCAAAGTTTTTTGTTGATGACGTTCGAGTGCTCTTAAATAGGTCAGTATATATGGGCCTTAACGGTTATACTTGCTCTGTAACAGTGCGCGCTTAGCTTCTTGCTGACCCAAATAATCTTTAACTTTATAATTCCTTGTCAGGTTCAATCAATCTAAACTGTAGGCCTCATAATACGTGCCCTATAACGGAGTATACCCCGCCAGTTGATGACCCAAAGATCCTCTTACTATACGAGTCCTCGAGTCTTTATATGAGGTCTAAGACAACAGGAACTGCTGGCCCCCAAATTACGTTGGCTAGCAGAGTGCACCCTATTTCCCGATGACCCAAAGATTGCCCAAATTAATAGTGCAGTTGTGTCCCGGTTAGGTCCAATGCAACCGGAAGTGTAGACTCCGAAGTCCCTCGCCCTAACAAAGTAAGCCTTCCTCGTCATGCTATACAGACGTAAGGCCGTCCAGCGCTAAATTCGCTTTCACTGCCTACAGTAAATACCAGAAACCTTCCTTTACACCTTTATTGTTTCCAGACCATACTAAAAAAGCTAAAATGCAAAGTAAAATGCCTAAATACTTGGAAACAAGCCCCTAAAAAAGCCATTGCTTTTTGGGCACACTACATAGACAGGTCATTATATATCGACTTAAACAAAATTCTTTGAGTTTACATTTAAATTCTTTATGAGACATCGGCTGAATAAGAGGCTCTGGTACATTACTAAATGCTCTAATACACTGATATATCGTAAATTGTTTCTGTATCTCTTTTTTACAAGCCGGTAAGTTAAAACGGTTGTTTCTAATGTCATAACGTCTATCAACTAGTAAACGACTAAGAGACTAAAATGACTGTCGTAGAACTCATTTTCTCCTGAAATTGCCCTGGGTAAAACTAGCGACCCACGTCTTCATATGTCAGGAGCTTAAGATTCAGTGATACATAGGAGTGGTGCGAACTAACGGTACGTTATTATTATGCTCTCGTCTTACATGTACTTAATATAATTCAAAAAACGTCATTCATCAACTTTCTTACTGGCTTCAGAATATCATCAGTGGCCCCTCCCCGGCTTTTTTTTATCTGTAAATTGTTTTTCATACTCTCTATATACTTTCTTCGCGTTGAATATGTTTAACCGGCGTTTCTCTAAGCTGAAGATTGCGTTACTAACATCTCTTTATTAATATGCAGGTATTGTACCAGTAAAACTCTACAGAGCAAGTACCAATTCTTTCTTATGTTAGTATTAAGAATGAAGACCTTAGGGCGCTGTGCCTATAAATTTTGGACACAGCACTCGTATGGGAATACATGAGCTTTGTTTTTGTCGTCTGTTTTTCTCTTAAGCAACAAAACTCACAAAGCTATGGACGGATCTATACGGAATTGACAGGAACTGGTAAAAAGTTCTCAAGGAGCAGATGATTAAATTTTGGTGAGGATTTGGAAGAAATTCCTGATTTTGGATGATTTTGAAATTTTCGCTGTTACTGCCTTCCTTGGCAGTGCCCTCGCTGCCCTCGCTGTGCTTCTCTAGTAGGCAATTTTGTAAATGCACACGTAAGTAATCAATCCGTTAGGATAAGTTTACTAGAGCACTCTGAAAGCGCATACCTCCACCAAGCAAGGCACGGTTGCGAAAAATTAAAATTGGTTCTGAGACTATGATTTTCTCTGTATAAATACCAAATCTAATCATTTGTGCCCTTCAATAGTGTTAACAGCTTCAGTAATTTTTGAAGATCCTTTCATAACTTTTTTGAGTTATGGTGCTAACAAGCATTATGACAAACACGAGTCAAACGTACAAACGAACGAACCGATCTGCACCAAAATTTCATCACTTATGCCTGCCAACATTACTAACAACTCCTATAAATTTCATAAAGATCCATTCATTATTTGTTAAGCTGTTGTGCTAACAAGCATAAAATTAAAAACAGTGACAAGCGAACGAACAAACAAACGGATTATTACAAATATATGGTCATTTACTTTTCATAATATATCTAACAACTCATGTAAATTTCATGAAAATCCATCGATAAGTTTTTGTGTTATAGCATTGAGAAAAATGAGACAGACAAACAAACAAACGGATGGACGGATCTTCACCAAAAGTTAATCATCTGTTCCTCTTAACATACCTAACAATCCTTGTAACTGTCGTCTTTCTTCTACAGCGGTGCCAATTTTATGGGTATTTCTGAGATTTCTCAATAGTTTAAGATACCGCAGGGGCCGAACAAAGTCTCAGAAATACTCGTAGAATTGGCAACGCTATAGAGGAATCTGACCACGACCGAACTCCCTCGATAAAATGGTCAGGCTATATACAGTATAGTCAGTAAACGTCAAAGAATAATTTACAATTTATGAATTCTTTGGTGGATCTCGCGAGCTTGCCATACTTGTCAATTGCTAAATTAGGTACCTACAGATGGCACTCCCTGCCTGCTACTGGTTCAGTAGTGCTCGTGCACCTAGAAGTTCAGAACTGTTTTTATAACAAAGTCTAGTACCGATACTGCTCGCAGTCGTCACAACCCTGTTACAGATAGATGTATATCATTTATTAAACACGGGAAGGCTGCCACTTTCTATTTTTTATCTTAGCTGCATTTTATATCCATAGATGCACATCACAAGGTCGGAGGTCAGCCTCTGCTTGCGTTTCCTTTACAGTTACGTTTCATCTATAAATTTAAAATAAAATCCTCATAATTTCAGTAAAACTGGTGGACAATATCCTTATGTTCTTCGCTTGCATGATGAGCTTGCCTATATTACCAATGTTGAAGAGTCGAAAATCGTTTATCAGTGGGAAACAATAGGACTCTCATCTACGCATTTCCTGACGCTACTTTCATTTAATAGAAAATTTAATCCCCTGCATTGTGTTCTATGTCACTTTCTTAAATGTCAGGTTTCAAAGACCGCATTTATATAGTGTATCGCCGTATTTATCGACTTAATTCATTCAGCCTCCCGCTCCTGACTGGCCAGCTATACTTGAGCTGTACCCATACACGCTACACGATAAAATGCTCGTCGTTAACTAAAGCACGTCTGAGCAGTATCTGTTCTTGTGGTTTCTCTCGCGTCAAGAATGTTACACTACTTATATTTTCTTAGGGTTGAGAACTCAACCCAAGAAGGCGTGAGGTCTTACCCTCAAATACTCCGATTCGAAAATGTGACGTCATTCGTCGACGTGCTGTCACGGCTAACTAAGCTTTATTTTAGTTCCTGTTGAGTCCTCCCGTTACACTCTCTGTTTTCTGGTGTTGATAGTTTTCGGAATTTTTTCTTAAACTGTAATTGGTGATCTTTACTGTCAACATTTTAAAATTGGGGATTTTGCTGCCCGGAAAGGAGTTCTAGTGCCTCGAATTTATGATATCATCGAGCTCAAGTTCTAGCCATAATTAAGCAGATCAAGTGTGTACGTATGATGCATCATTTGCAGCAAAATCTGTACACACAACAGCAATCAAAACGAATGTTCATGACAGATCCATTACCTTCATTTTTGACGGTTGAGCACGCTCATTTTATGTACAAATACAGTAGAACATCCAGACACTATTATGGTTACCAATGTGTATTTCTGCCTCATTTTACACATTTTGTGTCCTCTTCAATAAAAAATCCACTATATAATAAAACACGGTTGTTGGTCGCTTGCTTGTTCCCTTGCTCGTTTGCTCCAATGTCAGTCCGTCTCTCCGTCACGCTTTCTAGGAATAAGATAGGAATAAAAGTTCAAGAGCGTAACGGTCCGATGAATGGGAATCAGGTTGTTGGAAATTTGAGGGCGCTGGCTCTGGATCTCCGGCCTCCGGATATCGCGATCATGTCACCCCACTGTTAGAAAAGCTCCAGTGGCCACGAATCAGCACAAAATTGAAGATAAATGAAGCCTAATACGTCTTTCGTTTGCTATATGGTGCTCCTAGAAATGCCGAGGTTATGCAGTTTACTCGAAACAGTGAAATCAGTGGACGATCTCTTCGACGAGAGCATCCCCAAGTGCGCTACAGCAGCGAAAAGGCTGGTCAACAAGCTCGTTCTATTTCGGGAGCTATGCTTGGGAATGTTCTCCCCCCATGCTATTGAGGATGTGACTGAACATAATCAGCTCACCAGGATGGTGTTGTCACACTTCGAGCAACCCCAATAATTGCACCAAAACTCTCCACCTGAATTGTGCTAAAATTCTCTAACTGAAAGAGGCATACTTTTCTGCCTGTAATAGATATGTAAATTACTATTACTTTCTACACCTGTTCTTTTAGCTTTTTTTTTGCATCCGAAATACCAATACTTATAGATACACTAGTTGTGTACCACACAACGCGTCGTTTGTAATTATACTATATTTCCTTTGCTGTGTAATTTCGCGTTGTAAATTTACTATAAATCTTGTGAAGTGTGATTATATTCAGTCTGTCATATATTCACAAACGCACTGTTGCGTAACATGCAGCGAATTTGTAGATTTGCTATGTTTATTCTGATATGTAATTGCACTCCACCATTGTCTTAAGAGGCATCACAATATTACACCAACGTGCAACGTATATATCACATAGTTTTCAACATTTTTTTCTTCTTTGTTTAATTTTTTATTTATTTTATTATTACTATTATTATTTTTTATTCCGCGTCAGGGGTAGATGTTGGCGGGGCCCTTTACCTGCCAAAATATTGAGAGTCCTAAGTGCCGTCTCCGTTGGACATGTTGCAGCTTGCCGCAGTTCGGTTTGACGAGATTTTTTTCTCTTATATTTATATATAGGCTCTCAATACTCCCCCCTCTGTTTTTTTTTCGTGAGGTGGGCCGCTAATTGAGGTGGCCGACCTACACCACGAGGCCTCTACCTTCTCCCGTACGTACGGAGGACCATGGAAGAGACCGTCTGCAAGGGCGTAAAGTAATCGAACAGTGTAATCAGAGATAGAATGAAAACGTTAAACAAACTCTGGCTAATCTTGCTGCATTTTGCATTGTTTTCGTATGTCTAGTTTTAGTATTACATTTCCTCATATTTATCATAGAATGAAGACGTTAAACAAACTCTATCGGTTGGAAAATTTATGCTTCCTCTTAGCTTTAAGTATAAAGATAAAAACACTCATGTTACGGTGTTAGCTTTAAGATTAAGAATTAAACACTCATGGTGCTGCGCCCTCCTAATATGTTGAGTACTGCATCCATATGAGAAAATGATTTATTTTCACTCTGCTTCTTTGCTAAAATTTTTAAGGTAACCGTGACAGCATAGCAAACATCTTCGTTAATTTATAACTTCTAACGTGATCTCTGCTTACTATTCTTTTCTAATGACCACAGGCTGTTTTATATAAACAAATCCTTGTCTCTCACAAATAGGGAAATCACGGTAATATAATGAACTAAATTGGAAATGTGCAGCGTCTCTTTCGCTGTAATATAATCTATTCTATTTTAATTCAAGTTTTTTCCATTATTATCATTACTAGTTATTTCTTGAAATACAGGGCTGTTTCTCATTTCACTCCTGAATATGGTTTGCTGGTCTATATGTTCTAAATTTTCCATCGCATTATACCCCTATTTTTTTTTTTATTTCTCTAAACGTACCATTTTTTTAATATGCAACTACTTGCCCTAGCTCACTTTACGCTGCAAACTGTATTTCATACTCTCAAAAAAAAAAAAAAAAATTCTCACCACTTCTGTGTAACCAACGCTCCTCTCAACGGAAAATAGTGTCAATATCATCTCCTTATTTAGATGCGGGCATTGCACTAGTAGGTCACTGCAAATTTAATGCCAATTGTCTCTTATGTTATTTTTTAGTATTATTCTTATGCTAGTACTAAGCATGAAAACCTCAGAATACAGTGTCCTAACCTTGTTGGATACAGTCTCCATATGAGAAATAAATGAGCTTATTATTACTATTATCTAGGCTCTGATGCCGATGCCTCCAACGTCGTGCGACGAACAGCTGCTGCGTATATGCGACGTGAGTGAAGCCGAGGCGATTGTCAACCTCACCGGCAACGAGCACAGCTGCAAGAAGGGAGTTAATGCCAATCCTTATGAAGAGCACACTGGCTGTGAGTTACACATGCTGTAACTTTAGTTTCTCTGGATCTCCGGCCTCTGGATTCCGCGCTCTGGATCTACATCGTAGCAGTTGAATTTTCACGCTGAGCAGACCCCTTTTTATATTGAATTTGCATCGTAGCCAAATTTCGACGCTTGAGGATGAACAATCAGTTGGTGTCCGCAATTAGGTTGAGCCCTGGGCATATTCAGAGAATTATTTTGACTTGACTTTGTGCAGCTTAACGCTTGATCAAATCCAAGCTGATATTCACTCTTTATCTTGCAGTGGGGATATTTTGCTCGTGACTGTACAACTTGCGTTTCACTAATGGAAGCTCAGGCCTGCAAGGATGAGACCTATAATACAGCAAAACCTATACTGGGAACCAGAACAATAAAAAGCTCAATCACAAAATTTTGCCGTCATTTTTGACGGCTGGGCCCTCTAGTGTTTGGAATAAAAGAGAGGTTAAATCTTCTTCTAACTCAGCTTGCGAGAGCTTGACTTCCGGGGTAAAATGTGTAAGCTGAAATACGATAATTTTTTATTGAGCTGAACGAAGGTCCTCTTGACCAAGATATTATTATCATGGCTAGATATTTATTGTAGTTGGCCTTGGCTGAACCTGTATGGTGTAGCGTATCTTAACTATACGACTGAAATGCGGTGGTATTGATTGCTTGTAGAGTTTCTTTGTACCGTTTCTATAAATGTGGTGCTGGCTAAAGCTGAATATTGACCACGAGCGTGAACTATCAAATGATGTTGATGCAAATTCTGTGCAGCCACTTTCAATATTTCGGTCCGTTATGCCGAGGCCACTTATACGAACAACTTGAAGCGAGGATGAGTAGCTCACATGTCGACCTGAAAAATATATAAACTCGGCAGCATAGATACGGTAGCATGAACGACGTGCGAGCTGCGTATCATCGTATCGCGATGTTCCTGCGGACGTACAGCGTGACCCGACATCGGAGTATGTAGTAAGATTTAGTAATGGCCTCTATCTGAGAGTTAAAATTATACACAAATAGATAATTTCTGCTCGAAGAAATCTTTTTGCAATAAGTACCCACCTTAGCAGCAAGTTTTTTTTTATTCTGCTCTTGACATCTCTAATTATTGAGCTGATGTCAAGAACGGAGGCAATTTCACTTGCCCTGAAGTGTACACATTTTTTACGGCCCCAATTTCCCGTGGTTTTTGTAGAGCGCCGACCGCTCAACTTGGTCAGAAGTGAAGTTTTTAAGTCAGAATTTTGACGAACCTGGAGAGTTTAATTAGGAAGTCGACGCAACGGATTAGTGCAAAACTGACCTGACCTGTAGGGTTATAACTTTGTAAAAAATCGCTAAGCCATTCCAAAAGTCTTGGATTTCAAGAGTCGAGCCTTATTTGCCAAACTGGAAAGCAGTTGGTTCTTTCTCAGGTAAGATTTGTTCTCTAAAAGGCCACAGTTACAACTCTTTGTCCGTCTTATGCTTGACTCTAAATAATGACCAACATAATTGGATTAATTTAATAGGTTCTGTCTCGATAGCACGGGCAAAAGTCGTACGTGGGCACAGAGTTTTAGATGTACAGTATTACATGTATGTAGGCTAGATTTCTTGACTGAATATGTGAAGCCTATGATTAGCTTCGTTTTATTTGTTTCGCATATGTGCCAATTTCTGAAGTACTTTACAGCTTAGAAGTTTTTCGGTCCATTCAGAAGGTTGGATGTTCGGGCCACTCAGAAGTCAACAGTAGCAGTGCGCGCTGGCAAAAATGCTATGCACATGCCACTTCCAAACCTAGAGTGTTTCAGAATACAAAGACAATTGATTCGCCTGTATTCTGTTTTAGGAGATCCTCTGTGCAGTGTATAGGTATATGTAAAACACTATAGATAGTGCCATATGGTACCACAATGCTTATTTTATATCCGAAGTAATAGTATTAAGCTCATCAGATGTTAGAGTATTAAGTGATGAATATACTTCATCTCGAAGAGAATCATCAGCGTGGTAACTAAACTGCTCCTATGGGGCGGGAGCAATTTCCTTAAATAAGTTATATTTGCAGTGGCAGTGAGCGCTCCTCATGTGACTTGGAAAAATAGCTGACTTGCTCAAGAAAATTGAATTAGATTTAATTCCCTGTTTTGGCCCACTTTTTGGGTTAATAGGTGCAAAACACGTCGCTATACAGGAAGTCCTCCTATTAGACCGGTTTTTGTTTTATACTGGTTTCAATTAGCCCCCAAATTTTTAGTTACAGGTACTTCATTTAGCTACATTGGGACCATGGTTTTGAATTGTGACATATTTCGTGCAGTACTAGTGCCAACTTCCAAAAAAAGGCGTACTACGTCCACACGTACCCTTTATCTGACTCAGTTTAGTAAGTTTACGTAAATTAATCACTGTCTGTGATGATACGCAACTTTTATTATCATTTACAGATTCTTTTGTTCCCGTTTGAAAATAAAAAATATTGTATTATTCCATCAAAACTTTCGTTTTCTTTCATTCTCTCAGTAATCAGATAAAACGGATAGAGGCGTGTTGTAGTGAGAGTGAGAGTCTACTGTAGATTCTGTTGTTACGAGCTCCGGTGTAACACGGTTTCCTAAAAAACATGGGACGAATACAACGCAATTTCAGCTGAAGAAGCAGAAATCTCGCTGTTTAACATACTGGCGGAGCTTTAATTAGGCTGTTTTATTTTTCTGGAGAAAATGTGAAAAACCTGCAACAGAGCATACATACAGTACCGTCCAAAATCAAGTGCGAGAGAAAGCATGCGCCAAATAACTGTGGCAGTTCAGTTTCTTGGTCTCGGATCAAGTAAAAAGCAAACTATTGAGGTTCTTTATGCCTCTCAATGACAGTGTTACATGAATTAAATGTTTAAAGCAATTTTGAAACAAATGTCAAAGATAGTATGTTTCTGTTTTTTAGTGGAAAAACTCTAAAAGTATTTCAATTGGCAAGTAAGTAAATGGTGTTATGTTACAATAAAGTAGATAGTGAGCGCGTTAACTAAGGGACAAATTTTCAAATTTTTTAAACTTTCTTTCTAGTCATAACTCATACCTCATCTTTTGATAATTTATACTCCTTAAGATGTTTATTAATGAGTGAAAATTTGAATCAGGTGTAAAAGATAAGAAATTTATGATTGAAAAACTTTTTTTTTTTTAATTTGGAACGTCCAAAACTAAGGGACAAAAATGAAGAAAAACAATAAATTCTACTCTTAACCCAAACTACTTCATTTTCAGTGAAGATAAGAGTTTTAGCGGGATATTTGTAAACATTGCAGCAGTGGACTTCATGGCACCACGTCAAAAAGTTGGTAACTCCTCAAGACAAGATGCTATTAAGTTCCACAATAAAAATTACACTATCCGAGAGGTATCAGATGGGGTAAACCGATTGAAAAGTGTTGTGGGCAGAATTATGGTGTCTTATTATTAAACTGGCTGCACTGTTAGTCCCAAGAAACCGACAGAACCCGCAAAACGTCAGCTGGAGAGAGAGGACAGGCACATGCAACGCATGGCATTAAAGGACCGTTTCAAGTTTTCAGCAGAAATAGGCAAGGTAATGAACGACACAACATCTGTAAATGTGTCACGGCAGACTGTCTTCAGACGACTACAAGAAGTAGGCTTATTTGCAAGAATCCCACAGAAGAAAGCACTTGCAAGATATTGGAGTATGCAAACAAGCATGTAAGTTGGCCATATGAAAATTGAGCCCGATTGTTTTTCAGGGACGAGAGCAAATTTAGTCTGTTTGGAAATTATGGTAAGAACTTTGTTAAGAGTCGTGCAAGTAAAAGATTAAGCGCAAAGTGTACAAAAAGACTGTGAAATTTGGGGGCGGGAGTGTGATGGTGTTTGGCATTTTTCTAAGTCAAGGGACAACGCCTCTCATTCGCGTACTTGTGAATGCGCAATTGTATAAAAACATTTTAAAAGTTGTTGCTGTGCCTACTAATCAAAATTCAGGTGTGGATAGGGCTATCTTCATGCAGGCTAATGCATCCTGCCACAAGGCAAAGACTGTGATGAGTTAACTGGACCAGTAAGATTTTGAAGTTATGGATCGGCCACTGCAAAGTCCTGACTTGAATCCTATAGAAAATATTTGGAAGACCATAGCAGTGAAGTTATGGCAAGAAATCCTAGCAATACTGAGGATTTCTGGAGAAACTTCAAGAGGAATGGTCTAAAATTGTCAGTCAAGCTTGTCAAGATCTTATTCGTTCATGTAGTCGACGATGTGCAGCTGTGATCGAAAGCAAGGTTCTATTTACTAAATATTGATTGTGCATTGCATTTTCACGGAATATTTCTGTCTAAATATTCCTTGAATATTGGCTTCAAAGTATTTGTCCCTGAGTTTTGGGCGTTCCAAATTTCAAAATGAAAGCTTTTCAGTCATAAATTTCTTAGTAGGAAAAGAAGCACCAAGCTACATATAAAAAACATTTCTGTACTTTTGTTGCAAACGTTTCGGATCATATAAAATCCATCTTCAGTGCTAATTAGAATTACATCATTACATCATTGTAATTTTAATTAGCACTGAAGATGGATTTTATATGATCCGAAACGTTTGCAACAAAAGTACAGAAATGTTTTTTATATGTAGCTTGGTGCTTCTTTTCCTACAAAGAATACGGTTCCCTAAGAATCAACCAATTTCTTATAAATTTCTTACTATCGTTTGCACCTGAATCAAATTTTCACATGTTAATAAACATCTTAAGGACTATAAATTATCTAAATATGAGGCATATTTGATGACTAGAAGCAAAGTTATAAAATTTTGAAAGTTTGTCTCTTAGTTTTGGACGGTACTGTACATCAACCATGGAATATAATCTTCATTTTTCGTATACCAATTGATCACACTGCTTGCAAGAAAAGATAATGTTTGTAAACAAGAGTGCTTTCACCCAGCTCATAGCTCTATCAGGGTACGTTCTATTGGGCGCTGAAGTTAAGCTTAACTCATTCGAAACTTCCGGCAGGTGCGCTGGATTCGATTCGTTCAGCTGAGTTACAGGCATTGGCCGTTAATAGGTAACCCTTCAGACTTCCGGGAGTTCTATCTTCGTTTGTAAAAGGGAGTTTTCAGCCGGCTCAACGTAATCGTGTTGCTTCTCACACTTGCAAGATGATTCACATAAGTAAAGCCAATGCTTGCGTGTAAAGTTTCAAACAAGTCATGCCTAGAAGGCTTAGTTTTAGCACCCAATCGGACATGTCCTTCGGATCATGTCACCTAACTTCAGTCGCTATGGATGTAGGGTAACATACGTGACACCGGCAGTCTGATTGCAACACGCATCATGAGGTTTCGTTGAGTACCAGTTCCTTGTTCAGTGCCACTTGATTCCGGAACGGATCTCTGGCCTAGAAGGAGTAAATTTTCATGCCGCCGCTGTATGCATCATGTAATATATGTCTGTCCTTTCTTTTCTTCTTTATTATATCTTTATTTCTATGTTGTCCTAATTATACCTGTTATAATAAAGCGTTGTACAGCATGTAGGTTATGATGAGCGATAGTGCTTTTTTAACAATTAAATTTACTCCCTAATCTGTAAGATTCATGGCGGTAATGTTTTACACTAGTTTACTGAACAAGTATTGTTATAGTATTATTGTATGAAGACCTTCCTACGGCGAGAAATATATGCTTTAGTATGTAAGGTGTAAAATTACATAGAATATAATTTGTGTAGCATAGTACTTACTGTTACTTCGTTTAGTCTTTGAAATAACGTGACTATGCATTAAGTAATTCGCAGTGGGTCTATGTGTGAATCTATTTTTGTAAGAGTGATTTGTATAAAATGTCGGTTGTATAGGAAAATAGCGCCACGAATTTGCTACTTCTGCAAAACCTCGCACCAGTTCTCTTCCATGAGGATAATGTGGCGATTGGCGAACCCAATTTTTGTCACATCTTGGGCCCACACCTCGGGGTTTCATGAGTGGCTTCTCGTCAGATGTTGCATTTAGCCGCAGTTTAGGATGATCGATAAGGTTAGTTTTTAATGTTAGGTGGGTTCTTTATCTTTCTCATATCCGCTTCGAGTGGTGGTGGGCGACTACAACAGAACCTCGTGTAGATTCTTTGTTCTCTTGCATTGTTGTGCCGCAGGCCTGCAACTTAGTTCGTAAGCATTTTGTCAAACTGTATCGAAGCTGTCTTATGATATAAGGTGTAATAATGGTTATAATACAAACAACACTACATACAAGGCGATATAAACCTCCTCCTGGAAGCAAGAAATTATGATAAATTTACTGTTATTTTAGACGCTCTTTACTTTCAAAGCCGTATTGCATCAGGTGTCGTCTAATGGTGACTGGGCTACAATCGGTATCAGTGCGAACCTTTAATCTGTCTGAAACGTCATTTTCTATTGGATTTTGAATTCACAAACTTGTCATTGAACTAGCCATCGACGAACATAGAAACAAGAGAGTAGCGGGACCAGATGATGTGCCTGCAAAAATCTTCAAGAAGTCTTAACTTTGATCTCATATCTTTTTTTTATGTATTGAAGACAATGGATGAAGCGGTAATTTCAATCACCTACAAGTATGCATTCATATCACCTATAACTAAAGCTGGAAACAGTATTAATCCATTCCGCTATAAACATCTCTCCCTAACTGGTCACGTTGTGAAAACGTTTCTAAGAGTGCTCAGGAAACAGTGCATCATCTATTTAGAGTGCAATAGATTAGATAGGCGGCAGTAGACGAACCATTAATAGGCCCATTCTCAATGAGACACCGGAACTGACGCTCCGGCCCTCCTATTGCCATGATGTTTGTAGGATATAAAGGACTGGGGAAGAGAAGAAAAAAAAAGATGGGGGGAAAAGAATCTTAGCGAAAGAGACGATCATGAATGTAAGCAAGCACGATCAAGAGCCGCTAACATGCAGAGCTTAGAGACGTCAAACTGTGTAGTTGGAGCGAAAGAGAGAAGAAGACGGATTAAGGTGGCCTCGGAAGCCTTGACCGTTAAGAGTTTGTGACTCCCGGAGGAGTAGTTCTTAGCTGTGGAAGGTGTCTCTTCCAATGTATGTAAAGACGATATTTAAACGCGTTGACTAACTCCGCACCAACGTCAATAATTGGTGAAATGAAAATGGCTTCCTACACACACGTTCCACCACAGCACAATAATATTAAGTGCTATAGCATTATAACTCTTTTCTAGATTCACTATGCCACGGCAAAAATATGGAAATAATATTACTCTTTAAATTTTGACAATCGAATATTATCAATCAAGCTCTTCGATACCAGCAGTAGCGGGAGGCTAGGAATGCTGATATAAATAACGCTTAAGGTCGCTAGTTTGGGTGCGCTTGACGTGCTTAGTCAGCATTTGATGTTTTCAAGCTTTCGCTGGAGTACTGACTCTGGCTGGAAATGGGGAGGGTAGCGAGCGCAGATCGTTGCATAAGGGCCTTTTATCGATGGTGCCATAGTCCTTGACGTACTGGGTCGACTCCAGCCATAGATTCTACTAAGGCCAGTTAGCCTATATCTGCAAAATGAACCGATATGTGTGACTTTCCCAGTATGAGGTGCGGTCAAGGTGATTTCTCGTTTACTTTATCCGTGGAAAGTATCTTCGATGGATTCGAGCATCATTAAATAAAGTGACATGGTTGAATAACGTTGCGTAGTTCAGCCATGTTACGTGGTTCAACCATGGGTTGAACCATTGCAGACATATAGAACCTAAAGTGTAATTATAGACAATAAAGTATCCAAAGGACGACCGGTATTTAGTGGAATATAAGGCACGCTGCTTGTAGGTGACGTTGAAAAACAGGGCAAATTTTTTGTTCCATCTTTGTTTGCAGACGACACGAATATTAGCCGTAAGAGTTAGATCAGAGTCAGACGCGTGCACTGCCCAAATAGAATTGTTCAACAACTTTGATTGGTCGTCAGGCAACATTTTAACGAAACAAAATTCGTACTATCACAACTTTCAGTGGTCGTCAGACAACATTTTAACGAAACAAAATTCGTACTGTCACAACTTTCAGTGGTCGTCAAACAACATTATATCGAAACAAAATTCGTACTATCACGATAATAGGAAAATTCCTCTCTTCTTCAATCAATATCTTACACGACAAGTAATGGGAGTGGATTGCAGGGAAGAAAAATTTTAAGGGACTGTGGAGTGAGAATTCAAGATCATACTACTTTTAAAGAACATATGGCTGGGCTATAACCGTAGGAAAAAATTGGAGCTGATGGGTGCTTCCACGGAGTAATAATAACTGGAGAATCAGACAAACATACGAAGCAAAAGAACGTGCTTGAAATGACGTTTTTTCTGAACAATCAGCTGCAGCACACGCTCAAAATTACATGTATAAAATGATTGTATTATCAATTTTGAAGTGCTCTGTTTATGCTTCTCTTATATAACGTAGAACAAGTACTTCCTGACTGCATCTTATAGGTATGATATATGCGAAAGAAAGAATATGCAGGAATACGAGCAGCGAAAGCTGCGGTTTCTTGGTCGGGAAAACGTCATTTCACGCGCGTTCCTTTTCTTCGTGTGTCTGTCTGGTTCTCTCGTTGTCATTACTCCCTGGGTGCTTCGGACGTTCTCGCCACGAAAGCCGGACATAATGCTCACCTTATGGAAACAACCAGTACTGTCCACAATTGAAAACATGCGCTCTCCTCTTAGGATGCCGAGCAAACGAAAGGCCTATTAGGCCTCGAGTCCATCCAGAGAACTTTAATCACTGAAATTCGGGTTATGCAAAAATTTAGACAATCACGTAAAACTTCTCCACCTAAAATGTACCTTGTTCAACAGAGATTCAATTGTTTCACTATAATATATATCTGGAATAATTTTAAATTAATAACCCTGCATGTAAAGAAGCAAATTGTTGCGAGGTAGCTGGAACGAGTCCCAATCAGGAATGGCAGCGAAATATTCTAATAGCTTCACCGTTCGAGGTCACAAATATGTTGAACGAAATGCCCCGTGCAAATTTGAAATGGCACCAACATTGGACCTGTGAAATTTAAGGGTTCGTACCTCCCGACAGTGCCAGACAAACCAGCTGTAAGCGGTTACGTACATTGTAGTGATAACTCGCTTCTAGCTCTCCGACTAGTCACAGAGTGCAGTATCATCTCTACACAAGATCGGAGGCGTGAATTACCTCCACCAGGACCGAAGAACATCACAGGTATCGCTGGTGATTTTTTTCCTACCATTAGATTTTGCTGTTTCACAACTGTCAGGGTCTTTCAGGTATTACAAACTGTTCTTTTTACTGCTTTTAGCCTCAGCTACGATTGCATGCTGTGACAAGCCTTGCTTATGCAGCTCAACGATCAGACCCCGTTCAAAGGATTGTTTGCTGGCTTTGGCATATTACCTGCAGTGGAACGAGGCTTGAGTATTTTCTCTCCGAAGCAGATTGACAAGGTTCGAGACCGTTGCCAGGAAGTAAATTCCTAAGCATTGCGGGCTGAGTTATGATTATTGCTGGAAAGGAGCTGTGGAGGTACTGGACCTAACCAGAATTGGGATGGTCGGGGGTCGGAGGTCGTCGAAATGAGAATCTACTGTCGCTGGCTCCATAACTCTTAACGATCCGTGATCGACTGCAGCTGTACATAAATATACCACTGCACTCTACAAATTTTCCCACTAATTATGACCTGAATGTTGTCATGTATAGCCTGTCAAATATCCAAAAGTGGGTGGCGGTAATTTTTTCCGCTGAAGCGGTATCGGTAAAGACCGTAAAGCGGTAACAGCCGCCTAAAGTTCCGGTGTCGGTAATGCGGTAATTTTTCAAAAATTTATCAACGGTATCGGTAAAGCGGTAACGGTAATCCAATAATAAAGCGTTAATCAGGTGGTACTGCTTTTTAAAAACGGCAAAACTCAAAATTACATTAAAAATCACCAAATTAAGGTGAATTACCTAGAAAATTTCCTAATTACCTTATATAAGTCTTAAAAATTTTCCGATATGCTTAAATACGAGAAAAAAGTTTTATTTCAGAACACAATCAACTAAAATAAAATCAATATTTTTATTTATTATACACAAACAGTCCACCATGTAAATAGACATAGAATTTAGCCATTCTTAATCTTCAACGTTTTAATTTTTTTGTCAGCAAATCCATTTTTTCTTTTTGCTTGCACTATTACCGGACCCGTGAACATTGATCAGTAGGCCACAATTTCTCTGTTTTGTTTGATGCGATAGCTATGCAGCACAGTCCAATGGACTCGGCCAGCTTCTTCAGTCGCAATATCGTAATCCTCTTTTCTCAGCAGATCATTGTATATCTTTAGATGACTCACATTCACTCAAAAAATAAATAATTTTAGAGTGAAGATGCCCAAAGCTACACACTGTGAGCTCTCAAAGCGTATCTGACTCTATTAATGTCATCCGCTACCACCAAAGTGAATCTTATTTCGACGTTAAAAAAGCGGTAGATATAATACGGATGAGAGGAATTTCATGTCTTTTCTTCAAACTCGCTGAAAATTTTTTCAAGAAGCAAAAAGAAGGCAGTAATCGTAGATTTTCCTTCGAGCAATAATCAGAGCTTCTTGTTAGTTAAGTTTCTCCCTTTCTAATACTGGAAAGCGTCCCGTGCAGACACATGCACGGACGTGCAGGCGGGGCCTCAAGCAGAACTTATAATACAGAATAGAGTACCTGTGCTATCAAAAATGACCACGAGGAATTACTGAAGACCCTTCGTCATTTAACATCTCTTTATTTCTAATGTTTCAAAAGGATACGTTGCAACAGCTGACTCATATTGTCATAAAAGATAAGTGCTCTCTGTTTCAATTCTTTAAGCAGCAAAATCGAACCCCTACCTTAGGTGACAAGCGGGAAAATCGTCCAATATCAAGCAGAAAAGCATTATCGAATTTAAAGGGAGGGTTCTGGTGTTAGGAAAAGTTTAGGTCGCCGCATTGAAATGTATATATGACCAGAAAATAAAATAAAATAAGGGAAAACATGTCTAATTAAATTTTAATTGAATTTCTAACTTAAGATAATAAAAACAAAAATATTTAATGTTATAGCGTGAGTAGTGGAGTGCAAAGCATTTCCTCAACCTAACAGTCGATGCAGCTGAAGCTGTTCTGTGATCCCATAAATTCTTCAAATCTTAGAGCAGCAGATGTGGCACAATGTATAAAACTTAGTTGGTAAGGCTAGG
>LQNS02278176.1:896590-914015 GCA_001587735.2 Parhyale hawaiensis | reverse complement strand
TGCCTTTCTTAATATATAAATGCTTTTGTATTGATGTCCCTGCCTTCGCTGTTTGATAATGTCATTTTGATCATTGAAAATAATCTTGTAAAAGTGTATTTACTATATATATATATATATATATATATATATATATATATATATATTTATATATATATATATATATATATATATATATATGCACACAAGCGTACACCATTGATTAACGTGACCCCTTGCCTTGTTTCGATTTGCAACAAATTAAATAATTAAATAAATAAAAATATATAAAGCTACAATCAAATAATGTCCTAATACTGGCAAAAAACGTTGGAATTTTCAAAATCCGTTTTCATACACTAAGCAGTAGCTATACATCAGACGGACGCGCAGGCAAAATTTTATACTGCCAGTGTAACCCTAAGTGGGTGAAATAGGGGGTGGGGTGAGGTTTTTTACAACACTCAATTTTTGACTTCAAAAACTTTTTCATTATAGGCTCAATCTTCATAAAATTTGGCAAAAAGATGTAAAATCGAAATAAATGGGGTGTTATTCATGTAATTTTTTCCATTTTCGCCATAGAAAACGAGTTATTCAAAGAAAACGGGTTTTCTGTCAAAAAAATTTTCTTCGAATGACTCGTTTTCTATGGCGAAAATGGGAAAAAGTACGAGAGTCTAACCTACATTCTATTTTGGTCTTACATATCTCTACCAAATTTTATCCATATCGGAGCTAAAATAAAGAAACCAAAATTGAACCTACTTGCGGGAACTTACATGGTGAAATTCGAGAAAATGAAGTTTGAAAGAACAGGGTTAGCATTTTTGATCCGATTTTAATGAAACATGGAACACATGTAAAATCAGGAAAAAATATGGGTTACTCTCTTGTAGTTCTTCCCATTTTCGCCAGAGAAAATGAGTATTTCAAAGAAAACGAGAATTTGGCTCCTCCATTTCCTCTGAAAAGTTTTTTTTTTGCGAATTAAAAATGCATCTGCTCCTACAGCGTTTGAGCTACAGAGATGATTTTGATATCACACGAAGCGGAATTTAATCCTCCATTAAGGAATTTGTCAGTGGTTTCAATTTTCGAATTAGCAATTTGGAATTTTTAAAATAATTCTCCGTGAAAACGTACCAATAATGTCTAAAACATACCAAGTTTACATTTTACCATTAACGCTTTAAAAATTGTCCAAGTTCAGTTCCGGCATCGGTAAATCGGTAATTTCAGCCGAAAGTCGCTAATGGTAAAGCGGTAACGATTTCTTGTGAAGCGGCACTATCGCTTAATTACTCCGGTAGCCAACCTCTTCTAATATCTTTCACAGCATTCACGACATGTTATTCTTTGTAATCGGATCGCCAATGATATTTTGGAGGGAATTTTCCAGGAATTTATTATTAATTCTACTCTTATTAATATCAGCTATCTGAACTGTGCAGCCGAGACTCAGGGGGCAGTAGCTGCAGACTGTACCACTGCAGCACTGCAACAGGGGGCAGTAGCAGCAGACTGCACCACTGCCGCACTGCAACATCAACTGCAAACATGGCCGCTGTCCTGCAGCGCTCTGTGAAGCTCACGTACGGTCGACTTTTTAGATTTGTGCTAATTAATACCGCCCCTTTGTGTTACACTGGCCATAACGAACACGTATTGTTGCCGACCCAATTTTCAATAATTGAAGCTGATGGTGGATACTGTATTTAATCACGAACATGTGATGAACGTTTGCATGTTTGGTCTAATAAATAGAAGGGAGGGATATCATCAGCTGCGTTTTGGTCCACTTTGAAAAACTCAAATAGTTAGATTATGATCACTAAAATAAGAATGAAATACACTTTGAAATGTAGTTAGGATTACTTAACGATGTGCCGGTGGACATGAGTGTTTCAATAATGGTTCATTAACGACTAGTAATGGGACGAATATTCGCATCTGCAAACCCCAACACATCCGCACTTTTTTTGACATCCGCAGCCGCATCAGCGTACGCGGATGCGAAGATGGTAAGATAGCAATCGCATCCGCGGATATCAACTGAAAAATCCGTAGGTACAGGTTTATCACTGTACACTAAGCTCATCCATAGTGCTGAAAACAGCAAATTCGCATTTGAAATGAAATGTTTGCAAGGGCTGTCGCTGTCTACAAAGCACCATCTAAATTTTTTCCACAGGTGTCGTATAAACCGGCGTCGTGAGAAGGGGTGTGTGCGTTTTTGGTGGGGAGAATATTCGCATCCACGGAACATTCGCACCTTTTTTTTTACAACTGATAGCCTCTGCGCTTGTCCAAAAAATGGCATTCAACCCATATCTATTATAGACTTGCTATTAAATTTATGTATTTGCTGTAATATGGCACGTATGTATAAGCCGGCGAAGTTATATAGAATTCGAAGATCGTTGCAAAAGTAATGCTTAGTATTGTTAACTCAAAAAATTAAACAGCTACGAAGACGGAAGTGCACCAACGAAATGAGCCACCTTTTGTACTCCACAATTTATTTTTCTATATGGTCATTCTCATTGCACTTTTACTCGCAATGAACGAGAGCCTTGATGCCGCGGACATAAAAGTCAGCGCCTGCCGAAGCTGTTCATTTTTCAGGGCTGTAATTATGGCATTGTTGTCGGGGAAACGCTGCCCACGTAATGCGTCCTGCAGAGGTCAGAACAACTGGAAGCCTAACGGTGCCAGGTCGGGATTATAATGTTGGGAGAGACAGCACCGTTCAGCGGATCTTTGTCACACATTCCGTGGTCTTCAAACTTGTCGGTGGCTTGGCGTTGTCGTGTTGCAAACGGAATGTTTCCCTGTTCCCTGACCTTACTCGGGCAATCCGGGCCTTCAGCTTGGTCAATTCAATGTAAGGGTAAGCGTTGACATTCACCTCTGGATCCAAGAAATCCAGGAGGATGACGTCCTTCCTGTCCCAGAAGATGGTGCATATCATTGTACCTGCAGATGTCTGCGTGTTGAACTTCACCTTTGCTGGGGAGTGTGTGTGGTGCCATTCCGTCGACTGCCGTTTGGACTCCGGCTCGTAGTGAAGACACCACATCTCGTTACCAGTGCTGATGCCATCCAAGAATCTGTCACCTTCGGCTTCATGCCAATCTAGCAACACCTGACTGATATCCCGTTGGCGGTCCTTTTGTTCCTGCGTGAGCATACGTGGAACCCACCTTGCACAGACTTTGCTGTATTTTAACGATGACATCGTTTCCAGTGCACTGACTCTCACATCTAACTCTACAAGCATTTTCTTCACCGTTATCTGCCGATCGGTGCGGATGTGTTGATCGAGGCGCACTATGTATTTTCTAGGGTGGTGACAGTGTATGGGCGTCCGGAGCGCAATTTGTCACTCACATCTCTGTCGCCAATCTGAAATCAACGAACCCATCTCCTAACTCTGCTGACGTCAACTGCATTGGCTTCGTAAACGTTCGTAGTGTCCTCAATATATCTTCGTCCTGAAATGGCATGTGGCTTACCTGAGAGTATTTGTTAGGTTAGAATAAGGTTAGATAGTTAAAAATAGGTTAGGTCAAGTTAGGTTCCTTTAAAAACGTTTGGGAACAAGTTTAGCGGATTACAGTAGGGCCGTAGCTGGGTTGACGCACTCAGAAAGCCGGTTGAGGAGGGAGCTGAGTAACAATACTTGGAGACAAGTACTTAACTACTTAGCATAATACAAGTACTAAATTACTTTTTAGTATCATGTATAGTAGAAATACATTAGTGTCTTGACATTTATATGGCAGCACTCCAAACTGTTAGTTCACAAACTAAACCATAGTTGAGTGCTCACTGAAATGAGACAGGCCTCTCCTGAGTGGGCTCAAAGACCTGTTTATGCGATCTGTGATAAAATGTATTGTGATTAACTCAGGGAGCTCAAACAAGCGCCACGAAATTGAAAATGAAGTGAGGAACTGATTTATAGACAAAAAAATCTGTATTGGCCTATATGAACCAGCGGTGGGGGATATCGATTCTGGAAATATCAAGTGATTTAAAAGCCACTAAATATAACTTCCAAATATTTAGGACTTTCATGATAAAATAAAATCAACATACACATATAGTGTACGTCATCTATATTACGATGACATGCAGTACACCACCCCTCCGGCGGGCAGCAAAGGCCCCCGCAGTGGGGCTGCCGCGTCCATTCGTGAGGAGGAGGCATCAGTATATACATAAAAAAAAATAATCTGTTGATTTTACGGGAAAATCCATGGCAGTAATAATGCTAAGAGAATTCCGTACGATTTCCGGAATTCCGAAATATTCCGTAATTTATCCAGCAGTCTGGGAAGAAAGCAGGCACCAAACCTGCTTTTTTCCCAGGTTCTGAACAAATTACGGAAAAATTACGGAATTCCGTAAATCTTACAGAATTTTCTTGGTATTATTGCTGCCAGTGATATTCTCGTAAAATTTACGAAATTTCTTTTACAGTGTAGTAGGTAAACAGTTGGACAAATTTATCAGAATAACTTTAACGCATTTATTAATCCATTTCTGTTTCTTTTGTGTTTACACACTGAATGTCTGGTTTGCTCTGATATGCACGATGTCTTGTATTGGAGACTTTGAGGCATAGAATCAAGGAGTTGACCCGGCAGTTTCCCGCTGTATTCGCCACTACATCGATATTAGGCTTGTTTTTATAGCTGTGAAGATTGTTATTCATTGGTATTAATTAATCAGTTTTTAATACCATTTAAGTTTGATTTATCGTCAAGTTCACGAGAAATTTGCATTTCTTGAAGGCAGATGATGTCTTTCAAAATGAATAACTCCTGCATCTACGGAATACTGAGTAGCTATGTGTGGTGTAACCTATATCACTTGTGATATAAGATACTGTTTTACTGTAGATGAGAACGTTTGCATAATCAGAGTGAGCAACCATCAAGTGGCAATGATAATAAATTTACACCACAATAAAAATCATATAAAAATTTCAATACCAGCATGTACTACCGATTAATATTCAATATACTAATAGTTATGTATGTATATATACAATTGCATCATATTAAAAAACTGATAAAATCAGCTCCATTTGCTTATATCACATGGCGCTTTGACGTGATGCTCACATAAAGGTGTGACGGTTTACAAAATAATAATGCCTGATATTTTGCCACAAATCAAAGTACATAATCTTACATGTACCATCGCACTCAGGAGGTATTTTCTACAATATGGTATTCTGTATATAACTATTATAATTATGATCAAGCCACAACCAGTTTCTCACAAAAAAAAACATGCATTTCAATAACACCGTATCCACAATATTGAAAATCTATATTTTTCACGATAATTCTAATAATTTTTTACCTATGCATGTATCATGTTTCAAAACATATCCACGTTACTACTAATTACTGAGTACAACCAGATCAAGTTTAATTTTCCAAGTAGACATTTCCCGAAATTTTGGAGACGCCGCCACGGGGCACGTCAGGACTCAGTTCTAACAACGCTCTGGCATAATATTGGCAGAGGAGGGTCAAGGTATGGTGTAGACTAGTGCTTGGTTAATAAAGGGTATCAAAAAGTGGGGGCCCAACCTACTCTGAGGCGCGCCTGCTCTTGAAGAAGGTGGAAACTAAAGGGGCTCCTGTGCACTAGTATAAATGTACATGCCAACTGTAAACCTTGTCCCATGCACTACTAATATATGTTGGGCACTGCATCCAGATGGAAAAATGTATGATTTTTCTGGAACAACGTTTTCTGTTTATCAAGCAATGTTCACCCGCGTAGTTTTATTCTATTAACCTGCACCAGGCAGAGCTGTGCGTCAACGCACCAGCCACTCACCCTACATACACCGGACCGTCACCTCCCATAACGAACTATAAGCCGGGCCTGAAAGCTTCCAGATCCGCAAATCCAGTTAGCACAAAGCACAGCAACGAGAAAATGCGCCGAAGCTCTGAGAGTCAACAGAAATCCAATGTTTCTGTGAGCTCTCACTGCCAATAATTTTGTCACATAGCTCTCTTTGAGAAGTGAGGGCCCTTTTACTCGTATATTTAAAGCAACGTTTGCGAGTGTGCCTTCTGATAGTCGGTACTCTGGAGAAAGTTCTAGACTGCTGGTTCTTTGGATAACGGTTTCCATCTCTAGTTAATTCTATGGATATATCATCCCACAATATGCTAATATACAGGATGCTAGTTGATTTCTTGTTTAGTTACCTCCGCAAGGAGGTTATGTTTTCGTCGGGTTCGTCTGTCTGTCTCTTTGTGTGTCTGTCTGTCACTAAGATTACTCAAAAAGGTATGGACGGATTTTGACGAAACTTACAGGGATTGTTAGGTATGTTAGGAGAAACAGATGATTAACTTATGGTGAGGATCCGTCCATCCGTTTGTTTGTTTGTTTTTCTGCTTCATTTTTCTTAATGCTATAACTCAAAAAGTTGTCGATGGATGTTTATAAAATTTACATGAGTTGTTGGGTATATTACAAAGAGTAAATGTCCAAATTGTTGTGATGATCCGTTTGTTCGTTCGTATGTTTGTTGCTGTGTTTGATTTTATGTTTTTTAGCGCAATAACTGAAAAAGTTTGGAGTGAATCTTTATGAAACTTACAGGAATTGTTAGTAATGTTGAAAGACATAAATGAATAAATTTTGGTAGCCGAGATTTGTTGAAGTAATTATCTTCTAGCGGCATTTCGTGATGGCCCGGGCTCCTACTATAACGTAGTTATTTCATAGGTAACGTTCGCCTGCCTACCACATTTTCCATGACGAATAAGGAAAAATTCTTCGAAGAGCACTTAAACAGAGACTGAATGTTGCATTTTTATTGATGGTAGTAATTGATAGGAAACAAAGCCAAGGTTAGGGTATTGGCACTCGGCTGCGAAAGGCACGTAAGTTTGAGTTTGCAAACCAGGCAGGCGAGTTCTTGCAGGGCTTGTCTTGCAGACTCAGCATTCGGTGTCCGAATGCTATGCGGAGGGGGGGGGGAAGTACAAACCCTATCCAGAAATGGAAATGGTCGGTGGGGGGGGGAGAGGAGGTCGTTTCTAATTTTCGCTATGGAGCCTTTCATTTTTGACGACAGAGCTATTGATAATCCATGATCGACTGCAGCCGTGCATTACTCTGGCGCCGATGAGCACACAGTGTATCTGCAGCACGAATCAATGCGTAAAGTTTCCCAGTTGGGGTGTGTGGTCAAATTGACTTTATGTTTACCTCAGGTAATTATCACCAGTAGTAAATGATACAGAGTTGATCGCATGCATATAAAAATGTAGAAATGAAGTGCAGCATAACTCTCGTTCGACTCGAAGGCACGGTTAATAACTAGAACGCCTCGATGGCGTAAGACCATCACCCGCGGTAGGGGTCCAATTCAACGAAGTCATTTTTGATAAACGAGGGTAGGGCACAGCCCCCAGACATACATACAACTAAATATACTTAAATCTTCAACGAAAACATTATCACTTCTCTCACTTTGTTCGTGGGTGATAATAAGGGGAATTGTGCCACGACTGTGTAGTTCATACAGAACTATCAGTTATAATTGCCGTAACAATTACTCTAGCAAATTCACGTAATTCGACTCCTACTCCATTACACTGATAACTAATAACATTAACTTGTTTTGCCTTGGTCTTTTGATTATTTCCAGGAACAATGAGAACTAATAGCGGTATTGTTCGATACGCTGCTCCTTTCAGCTTGTAAGGCGCAGCTGCTGCATTGGTGTAATGAAAATCTTTGCTTTGTTAGACTTTAAAAAAATTACACCTGAACCAATTGAGAGATGGCCTTGTCACCTAGATTTTCCTAATTAAAAAAAAAAAACATTCGTCAGAATTCAAGTGAACAGTTCTGCGTACCTGCTGATGAACATCAAATACGCGTCACATGCGTACAATATATGGAATGAGGGCAGCGTAAAAGGTGGGAGTATTTTTTCCCAGCAGGTGTTATTGCAGCAAAGCAATTTAGTGCTTTAATTAAATAGCTAAAAAAAGATTTTTTAATCCCTCGTTACTGTAGGTCTTCTATAGTAATTGGTGCAGCAATTAAAATCCACAAAATGCCCATGTGTAGTGACCTACGAGTGCACTGACGCGTTAGTCTTTCGAATTAACACTCGTTGTGCAGGTTTTTTTCGCATTGCGAGCAAAATTACGACTGACTGACTGACTACTAGCGAGCTTCCGATAAGCCCCTCTGGCTGGCGCAACATTTCAAAGAATTCAATGGGAATTTCATACAGAGGCAAATGAGTTTCAGAAAGAATAAAGTTCGCAAGTCAAGATAAAGTAGAACTGAAAGTCTAAACAGATATTAAAGTACAAAGTGGTGGAAATAAGTATGAAAACCTTTTCTGTAACTATACCTATCACTTTAAAAATATGCATACGTAATCTGGAATCTATAACACTATAAGCATACATGAGCTTCTTATATTATGTTGTTTAAGAATTAAACAATTATTCTCAAAAACTATGTTTTTTTAAGGTGAAAATAATTATAAAGCAGGTTTGAAAATTCGGATTTCCGCATTACTTATGAGAGTCAGAACAATATGACGTACACAAGCATCTTGTAACCCAATGATGGGGACTTACGCAAGCTACATGAAGTGTATAATTGAACACGGCATTAGTGGATATATTGTACACAGAATGCCGAGGAATCTTTCCCTTGAGAATATGTAACAGGGAAAGTTATTGCCTGTAACCTGGAGGGAAAATTCAAAAGTTAATTAAAAGAAAACTATTGAAGTCTCAAACTGGTTGGAGAAATTATTCAATAATAATAATAAGCTTATTGAAACACAGTGATACGACAGCACCTAGACAATATACAGATGATAACACAAGAGTTGTTCCTAAAATAATACAATAACTCCTGTTTTTAAAAGACAATGAATCATATGGCATCAACAAATGATGAGGCAGTCCACCTTAAATTATGTCAGCTTTTTTCGCTCGAAGCCTCTACAAGGGTCCGTCATGCTTAAGAGATCTTCAACAATTTCAAAATTTTCCCATCACTCGAAGAAGAGATCGTCAGTTTCTCCACAGTTCGTCGAATTAAGAATAGCAGAACAGAAAGACGACCTCTGCTGTTGCTGAAAAGCACTAGATGGCTCGTTTAGATTAGATAAAGGAGCAAGTAAAATGGACTAAAGCGAAATGGGAACCAGTGGTATATACCGATGGGGAAAAAAATTATTGGGCCTGATGGCTCCTAGTACTGTTGGCTGATAAGTGGTTTGGGGAGTTTTTCTGCAAACGGATAGGTTGATTCAGTATTTATGGAAGGACAGTAGAACTCTGTAAAATTTATCAATGTACTGGAAGAAAATCTTGTCCTATTTTTTTTTTATCTTTCAGGCAAATCTGATGTGTTGCTTTAGCAAGCCGATGCACCTCTGAACTCACGAAAGCCTGGTTAGAGGGCACGTTCAATTTAGGGTTAAATTTAAGCCCTCGAGGTTGGACTAATTCAAAAGTTCAGACACAATCTTTGACTTTGCAACTTCGAACCGTGTTGAAAGTGTTAGAAGCAACCCCTTGACGTTGGGCTGACTGAAAACTCCATGTTACGGAGCAAGCGCGAGTCTCTGGAAGACTTAACAGTAACCAGTTAAAATCAATGCCTGAAACTCAATGAAATGAATCAAGGCCAGAGGACCTACCAGAAGTTTCAGACAAGTTAGGCCTGAAAGGCTTAATTTAAGTGCCCCATCGAACGTGCCCTAATGCAAACAACATCGAAGCTTTGGACTGGTCTGCTAAGTCTCCAGACTTAAATTCAATAGAATACCTGAGGGGAATTTCGTCACAACAAGTTTACAGTAATGGGCGACAATTTAGAGACTTAGAAATATTGAAGCGTTGCTATAAAAAGAACTGGAGTACAATTTCTCACGATGCCGACATACCCACACTTAGTGGTTCAACGCAGGACAGATGCGTTGAAGTGTACCATGCGTACTTTGACTTCGGACGAAGTCCAGGTAACGTTCCTCAGATTACCTCACGTGTGTGGAATTACGATACTGAGCTTTTTCAGTTGGACCGCAGGTAACAACCAACAGGAAAGCAGTTAGAGCACGTCCACAGTGCACGCAGCCGCGGAGAACGTATAAAATTTTTGAATTCAATAAATTTCAAGTGAGCGGGATTTTGAATATCCCGAGGTATTTTGTCAAACACTCTCGGTTTCCATACAGTGAAGCTCTTAGAATATACTGTACTTGCAAATGAATGGAATAAATTCAAAGATTGAAGTTTTTTGTATAACTATGCAAAATTTGAATTTTTGAAACTATTCTACAATTATTTCCACCGAGAAAATCAGTTCGAGAATGATTTTTTTAGGCAAGTTAACACAATAAAAACGATTACGTATATTTAGGGCGATTTCGATTGGGCGCCGAAAATAAGCCTTCGATGCTTGACTTCTCCGAAAATTTAGACAGGTGCTCTGGAATCGACTTGTAGAATTAACATTCAGGTGTTTCCCCTCGATCAGTTAATATTTAGATTTCCAAACCTCAGTCTAGCTGAATAAAATAGTTTTTAACAGGCTGAGCGTAATTGGGTTGCTTCTTGCACTTGCAACACGATTCGAAACGACAGAGCCGGAGCTTCCGTCTGAAATTTAGTTAAGCCTCGAAGGCCTAATTTCGGTTCTCAGTCGAACGCGCCTTTAGCATCACAGACAATGCTTGTGCATGCCAAGTTTCAGAGCGAAAGAAGCAATAACAAAAATATTATTAAAGACTTTAGGGCGATATCCACCACTTTACTGTCAAAGCTTCCGATTGCCTTCGGCAGCAAATGCTGCCCACCTCGCTGAGCTGCGGGCCGCATATAGCAACAATAAACTTTCGTTCCAATATTTGATGGGATTACTAAGAAAATAATGTTAGAACGGCAGTGTTTTTGATCCCGTACGTACTACTCTGTGTCCGTGTAAACACAACTGAGTACTTACCAAAAAACAAGGTTTACAGAAGTTGCAGTTACGTCAGCTAGCTAATTACAGTAAGTGTCCCTTGTCAAGTTTCGCAAGTTTCGTATATCTCATCAAATTTTAAGTGAATCTACCCACAAAGCTTTGCAGTTCCTGTTGCTTAAGCTGACACAACGACGTATACGGGTGCCAAGTAGCACTTATATGGACCAAAAGACGGTCGAGTCAATCTGCCTACAGTGGCATACTTTCATGGCTGATTTATCAACGACGCAAAATAATGAAAGCAAAACATAAGTTCTGCTCTTACAACACAATGAAGAAATTAAGTGCGATGAACATCGCATCGCTGTATTTCAGTTTGTAGATTTTTATCACACCAGCCCTGTAACTTTGTAACTGTAGTCAAAACCAGATGAAATTCTTCTGTGGAAAATAAGGGGTTCCCACACTTATCAAATCTGGCCCTCATAGTCTAGTTTTTGAGACACGTTGCACATGGTCACTGGCAGAAGAAATTTCCATAGGCTATAAAGAAAACCACTGAACCAGTAAAAATATGAGGAGTTTGCTTATCCAGCTTCAGTTGTCCCTGTCTTCTTCTTAATACTTTTTTCCAGTGCTATAAACATGCTCACCCGAGCGGCCTCCCAAACATTTTCCAGTTATTAAACGAGCTTGCCGCTAAGGGACTCGGTCGTCAAAACAGACGAAGTCATGACAATGCCATTCCCCGCTCCAAACTTATCTGCCTCCTGCAACGCTGGAAACAAACTGAAGGCGCTGAAGAAATAGCAGCACAGTTCCAGCTCTGACTCGTGTTGTCTTCAAACACATCGCGCCCCTCGCGCTTATCAACAAAATGATGCATGGGTCTCATGTGTCCCATGCCTTCAGGTTGACGTCGTTGTCCAAAAAATTCTTTCGTCGCAGCCTGTAACTCGAAAATAAATTGGTAGCTTGCCGTTTTTTCGCTTATTTTATAAACAAACAGAGAGCAGAAAAGGTTGGGACTTGCGGGAAGCGAACGGGAATGAAAAGAATGGTTTTGTATTTAAGGAACTGACAGGGAGCAAAATTCGAAGTGCCAAAGCGACAACGCAAAGAGTAACTGCTAACAAATGAAACTATGAATGTCCTATACTATACTAACATTCTGTTGAGGACAGTTCAGACATTAGTCTTTTACCCTACATTCATACTTCACAATATCCAAATGTTTAGTCGTGTCCCTGCAGACACAACTCTGTTCTCTCAAAAATATTTGTTAATATGGAAAATGTCAAGTCAGTTTTCTTAGAAACTGTCACTAGTACTGTTTAAGACATTGCTTCAAATTTGGAGTGAAAAACTGCTCAGAACTCTGTGCACTTTCCTGCTGCTGAAACCTACACAGCAAAGCGTTCAAACGCCGTTAAGACGAATTTAGTTTAAAAACTAACGTTTGAGTCGACCCGTACAAGCAGTTCCTCCGTACCATCACTATCAATCTGTAGCTACCAGCTGTAAGTGTTGTTCACTCTCAGTGAACTGTGATGACATACGTAAGTGTCTTTTTTTTCTTAAATCCAGTAATAGGAATATTTCTTAGGCCCAATATGAAACTATTAGAACACGAGTAGCAGCAAACAAAAAGTAATTTTAAAAACTTAGAGAAGGTAATCATTTTGTACCCTAAATTAACTCTGGATCGAGGAGAGAGAAAATGTCATCATTATTCGCCATGTTCCCTTAGCAGCAGAACGTCCACGTGGAACAACATTCTTGTTTTATATTTTCAGGCAGCGATCAGAATATCGCAGCAAAAGGTCAGACAGTCCGGACTACGAAAAAGATTTGAGAGCGCACTTCAAAGATATACAGCGTAATGGAATTGCTAGTTTGACATTTGGCTGTTATAAAAGGTGGAGGTTTTGCCTTGACAAGGAAGAAAAGACTATCTTGACGAGAATGCAGGCAACAAAGAAAGCTAATGCAAAATATACATATCTGGCTGAGTTTACTACGCATAGCTGATTTTCTCGAATGTTTTGCAAAAAGATTGACGTTATTTAGATACTATACTGCTTGCACTAGAGGTGATGAGTTAAGCCGTGCATAGACGAGCGACATCTTCGCTCATTTCGACGAAAAAAAATTGTCGGAATGTCAAGCTTTTCACTACATTTCAATGCACACCTTGCGGAAGAAGGCTCTTGCAGTTGCAATGCCATAGGGTAAAATTATTACAAGTTGCAGAATTGGAAAATGTTGACTTCAATAATTTTATTACTCATTTATCCGCAAGTTTTTTGTTCCCTACACAACGTACTTAGCAGCATCCGAGGGCTTAATACGATCTTGAAGCTTCTGAACTATACTTTGCAGGTACGTTCCTGCTGACTACTCTCGTTACAAGCTAGATACAAATTCTTTTTGTACTTTCAACACGGCAGATGGATCTGCAATCACTTAACTTAAAGTTTTAAGAGAAATACAGGCGTTACATAGCGTAGCAATAAATAGGCAATTGGGAAAACTGGACTGTAAGTTGCTCTGAATAGTTGAATGATTTCCCAGGCCCATCTGCAGTTTTTCGGTTGTTTGCCATTAAGCAAAAATAGTTAACTGTAAACTACCTTGTCGTTTGAATTTGCGTCAATGCACATTGTCGTTTGTGATGAACAACAGATGAACAAGAGCGTTGTGATGAACAACAGTGTCTTCTAAGATTAACTGTTATTGCTTTGTAGCTAAAATATTACGTCGTTAGTGATGAGACACGAGGTGTTTTTTATGGTAAAGAACATACTTTTCTGCATGACGTGGCTGAATTCGCTTTTCAGGCAACTGTAGGTGTGTTTCAATAACCGCAAGCAGTTTTAAACTTGCATCATTAATTATAAGTATCGTGAACTAATACTTGTTGTTTGCGCTTTCTTGTATACAGGCCACGGCCTGGCATGTTTATAACGTGAATTACGTGAATTTCGCTGAATTTTTCAATTTGACATTATTTAAGTTCCTAGTAAGCATTTGTTTTACTGTGCTATAGTCTGACCATTTTATCAGATTTGGGCCGAACGAAATCTCAGAAATACCCATAGAATTAGCAACGCTATAGAGGATTTTAACCACGGCCGAACTGCCTTGATAAAATGGTCTTTGATTGCTGAGCTGATGGTGCATTTCTCCATATTAAAGTTTCGAAAATTAAACACCCTACTCGAACCCTATGCTGGAGACTTAGCATGGGCTGGAGACTTAGTAATAATGGGAAATTTAGAATTTAAAAAGGTGAATATTAAGAAGGACTTTCAGTAGTCTTTCTTCTCTTCTCATGAGCGAAGGAAAATGCTCTGCGTTTGCTTAATTTGAGTTCAGGGTTTTTCTAAAGCTTGAGCTTGGTGTCCGCATTCATTTCTGGCGATCATTAGAGCAGTCCATGAAATGTGGAATTCCGTAAGCAAAAATCTTAATCCATAAAGAGTCTTCATCGTGCGAGGGGCACAAGCGTTTAAGAAAATTTCCCTAGCAAAATCAAATGCAGCCGATATGAAAGTTATAAAATGTATGATCTTAATTCACTCGTACTTGAAAAGAGCGCTATTTAAGTCCGCTGCCTAGTGCGAGTGATGTGCTCTGTTGAGAGAGCTTACTGCTTTTGTCAGTAGGAGTGCCTCGATGGAACACAAGTACATGTCGGGTGTTGTGCACGCAACCGCCTGGGCTTCATGCAACGATGTATAAACGTAATACAATTTAAGGATCCCATTGTCAATGAATACCAGTTGGCTACCACAGGAAGCTTGCACCAAGCTTCTGACGCATTTAACGGTCAGCAGTTGCAATAACGCTACAAAGGACTTCCATAGTATTATTGTATAACAGATCTTGCACCACTGATGTATCTTAAAATAACAGTATTAAAATGTTAGCATTACAAAGAGATGGAAATTGTTATAGCGTATCGGCAAGTGCACTCAAAGTTCTACTTGTTTCTGCATAATCCAGATTTATTACATATTAGCGAATCTGTTATCAGAGGTTATGCCTACTATAGCATACTAGTGGTGACTAGTGCTACAGCCCGTCACACTAGTCATATAATAAATGGAACGGGTGGAACAGGCAGCTTTGGCCATCTGAACTTTGCTAGTATTGTTTAGAACGCTCATTGCTTTTGGCTTCCACATCCTTGCTAATAGTTTAGGTACCCTCTACCGCTGGCTATGCAAGAATATTGAATATGAACGTGAACTGTAGAAATTCTTTACTGTCATTACAAGGTCTATTCACTGGCAAAAATAACAGTATTCAACATACAAGTATTACAAAACACTGATTTGAAGCTAGCAGGCCACTCAGACCGTTTGGTCTTTGTTAGGGTTAAGATTGCAACTTCGCAATTAATTCTGCCTGATGTTCTTTGGAACACTCATTGCTGTTGGCGCCCGCATCCTGACAGTTTACTGCTTTGTCAGCACAATGTTCCTGAGCAAACGGTGCGAACTCTAACGAAGTGAGCACCCGAAGCTCGCCGGACTCTGGCGCTCTAATTCGAGTGGCTCTCACCCTCTCGAGGATGTTTTATTTCCTTGAAAATTTCTTTTCTATCGAGCAGAGGCGTGGCTTAGATTAAAAGAGCGGAGGAAGTAGATGGAGCGTGTAATTGTCAAGAAAGATATATTCTGAGTAGCAATCGATGAGATGTAGGCAGTCATAATGCAATGAAACTAGATAGCCTTAAGCCTACAACAATAACAACACCGATATCATTCATCTTATGTTTCGGCACTGGCTAAGTGTTACGTGAGTACTCAGTATTCCAATGTTATTCGATTTGATATGAAAATTTTAAGCACCCAGCAAAACAAGCAATTTAATATAAACCCTTCAGTAGTGAAATAAATTTAAAAAAACCTATTATTTCGATGCATGTGCATGACAGTGCATCACTCCTAAGCTATCCCTAATTTCTTATAATTTGTAGCATCAAAACACTTATATAACAGTGAATTTTTTTAACAAACAACTTGCCTACTTTCTGGCGGATGTCCCAGGTGAAAAAATACCATTACTCAGAATATTTACATTGTGTTCAAGAGTTGTAAACGGCTGATGTCTACAGTTGAATTAACAACGGTCTCCTCTTTCTGGACTATTTTTCTTTTCCAAGCAAAAAGAAGCACTAATGCAAGAAGCAAGGTCGCTCGTAAGAGAGAGTTCTATTAAAATGCCGGCCGACCACTTCATGATCATACTTCTCCGAAGAACTTGGCATGCAGGACACATCTTGGATGGCCAAATGATGGAAGAAAACCTCCTGGCATTGAATAACAAAGTTATATTTATTATGACAGAAAACAAGTAATATTATAAAGCTTAAATTTGGCCGCAGCCGCTACTCAGACGTTCCACGAGACATCGACACAGTACAATGCTCTATTGCTGATTATTTTACTTTCATAGCCTTTTATTTGCCGAAGGGATCTCCAGACGCCAACATAAATTGTTGATTCCCATAGGCTGCTCGTTGTAATTTTTTAAATTTTAACAGCATTTTTTACTAGCAGCCAGTTCAAAATTATTGCCTGTTATTGTTTAAATTTAGACCGTGTATTATTTGTGGATAAGTTATTGAGACCAATAAATGGACACTTCTTATGGAATTTCAGGCAAAGGGTGCAAATTTTTCCACCCAAAGAGGTGCCCTAGGTTCATGAAATACGGCAGACAAGTTTGCAGCCCAAAACGAGAATGCAATTTCTTTCATCCCTGATTGTGCCAAGAATCATTCAGAAACGGCACGTGTTTTGATACCACATGTCCTGAAATACATCTGAAGGAACCATTCGAGCGGTTCCCACTGACCACCATAGGCACACCCACGCTGAACGAGGGGAAAAGTTGGGGAAACCGCGGTAAAACTCAAATCGCAAACAAACCAACAAGTACGAAGAAAAAACCCAAGAACAATGTGGAAAGAGATATTACCACGAATGACCGTGATATGAGTGTGTACAATCAAGATGTGAGGAGAGATTTGCAAAATGTGCAACATTCTTTACAGACACTGTACGGAAAGATCTCGTCCATGGTGACTTATATGGAAAAAGTGCAGCATGGAGGGCCAAGAGCACCTTGGATTCCACCAAGAGTAGAAGCTCCTACACAACTGTGGGGGTAGGATCCTGGAACAACCCATCAACTGAAAACGCAAACAGCCAAAAACAGAATGAACACTAGAGCACTCTGAGAGCGCATACCTCCGCCAAGTGAGCCAACGGTAGCAAAAATTCAAATTGGCTCTGAAACTATACTTTTCTTTGCATAAACTCCAAAATCTGATCATTAGTGCCTTTTTATATTAATAACAGCTTGTTCAATTTTTTTGAAGATCCGTTCATAAATTTTTGAGTTATACTGTTAACAAACGTTATGACAAATATGAGTC
>LQNS02278176.1:886024-896421 GCA_001587735.2 Parhyale hawaiensis | reverse complement strand
AAACGGATGGACATATCTTCACCAAAAGTTAATCATCTGTTCCTCCTAACATACCTAACAATCCCTGTAAATATCATCCAAATCGGTTCATAACTTTTTGAGTTATCCTGGTGACAGACAAAGAGACAAACAGACAAACAAAAAAAACAGACAAACAGACAGACAGACAGACAAACACGACGAAAACATAACCTCCTTGGCGGAGGTAACCAGGAACTGAAATCAAATAAAGATGAAATACTTCGCCAAGTCCATGTTATAAGTATACGAGGCCTGTTAACGAAAAATTGCACAAAGCAAATGGTACTGCAGGATATAATAATGATGCAAGTTCAAACTCTTTGCCGTTACTGAGACTCATCTAGATGATGCAGTCAACGATACAGAAGTTAAAATAAAAAATTATCTATTGCATAGCAGTGACCAGAAAGATAAGAAGTGTATTGGTGTGGCATTATACTCAAGAGACAAACATAGTTCACATACAAAGTAGAATTTCTCTAATGGAATGTGTGAGTGTATTATTGTTAATATTGAAAAACTTAGATTGACATGGCGTGGTGTACTCTCGACAGCTTAAATGTACCCCGGAAAACATGTTGCAATTGATCACCACGCATTTCTAAGAATTTCAGAGTGAGTATTAATTGTATATAACTGGTGATTTCAACTTCTCCTTCAACGACAAACCAATTGCAAAAAGAAGCTAGATGAGATAGAACTTCAGCGTGCAACATCACACGATGAAGAAAACCAAGAAAAAGGAAAGCAAGCCATAAAAAAAATACAAAGCAATAGCGAATATTATTTTGCCGCTGCATCACGTCATTCCTCGGTAAAATCGAAAATCGGGCCACTGGTGAATGATACAAAATCTTTGTTGATGATGACCAGGAAATGAGCGAAATACCAAGACAACAATATAAAAAGTCTTTAGTGACAAAATTCCAAATCCTAAAATCCCAAGAATTGGTTTATCTACAAACTACCTAACGGACTTCGACTTCACAAAACTAAGCATTGAACTAGAAATTGACGAACTTAGCGGCAACAGTGCAGCGGGACCAGATGATGTGCCTGCAAAAATCCTTAAGATGTGCAAGCTCGGCGCAGCATCTCTTACCCTCTATACCTTATGTGTTAAAATTCAATGGATGTTGGAGTAATTCCACTCACCTACAAGCACGCAATTATTACGCTTATTCTTAAAGCTGGAAATAGCATGGATCAAGCCAACCATAGACCCGTCTCCATAATTAGCCATGTAGTGAAGATGTTTGAAAGGGTCATTAGGAGACACATTGTACATCATTTGAAGAGCAATAACCTGCTTACGTCAAATCAACATGGCTTTCTCCATAAACGTTCAATCACTTCGCAGCTGCATGGTTGAGCATTATGACCCTATTCTAGACTCACTATGCCAAGGCAAAAATGCAGACGTAATATATTAAGATTTTGCCAAAGCATTCGATAAAGTAGACCATGGAATACTACTAAAACTCTTCAACATAGGCATCCTGGGAAAATGTCTTAGTTGGATCGAAGCTTTACAGACAAACCTAACCAAAAGTGTAATTATACATCATAAAGTGTCCAAACGACAGCCGGTACTCAGTAGAGTCCCACAAGGCTCTGTGCTTGGTCCCATACTCTTCCGCATCATGATAAATGATATGGGGCATCAATGCAAGTTTGCCTCATCGTTCGCTGATGACACACGGATATTAGGAGAGGTACAATGAATGGGGACGTACGGAATATGAATCTAGATCGTACCGACATCTTTCACTGGTCATCGGTTAACAATATGACCTTCAACGAATCAAAATTTGAAGTAGTATGGTACGGATAAAACCTTTCCCTCACTGAATCTACGTCCTAAATGACGAGAGATGGGAGCTAAATCGAGAGAAGGCAAATTTTAAGGAACCTTGGGGTGAGAATACAAGATAATGCCCCTTCTGAAGATCACTGCAGCATTACCTCTGCACAAGATGGGTGGCGTGAATAACGAAACCTGGACCTCGTCCGAAGTATCATCAAGGTAAGATAATCAAGGTAATTAAAGTTAATTCGTTAAGAGGAGACTTTTTTTGTAATAGAACAGTGAAGAGTTAACAAACGAATAAAAGCTGAGGTCTTTGAGCATGAATGGCTGCACACATATGTACTCATCGCGGTCAAGGATAAGGGCATTAACGCTGAGGTCTTTGAACACGAGGGCGATACAAATCACAGTATAAATGCTGAGGTCTTTGAGCACAACTGGCTGTACACGTATGGGCAGTAGATGTCACCAACCACACGCTATAAATGCTGAGGTCTTTGAGCACAACTGCTGCACGTAGGGGAACTCAGCGTCACAAGCGCCATCGCTACTCAACAAAGTTGCGCTACAAGCGCGCAGTTTAATTGTGAACGAGCCAAAGTTGCTCCATTGAAGGCAATAGTGAGGTGAGGGAGGTGCCATTTGGTTACTGAGGCTGAAGCATTTGTATACAAATGCTCGAGAGTATCACTTCCCTCTAAATTGCACAGCCGCCATGCGAAGCCTCGGCTTAGAAAATTGGGTCAGGTAGTTAAAAGTGGCTGCGTATTTGGTGTTCGAACTAATTGCATGAAAGTTTGATTATGGAGAGTTAGAAAAAGAAGTGCTTATAATAACCCTTTGAATCAAATTATCACGCTAATGATGTATGCAGAAGGTCTTGCCTTGAATAGGAAGTACTGTTAACTAATCTTTCAGTCAAGAATGGATGGAGTATGCAGCGAAAATCGGCAGGAAATTTAGACATAATTTAAGCGGATTTCAACGTCTCTCGTGCTGGTGAAAAATCTTTGGTGTATGGCTATGTGTAAGTCGATTCTAACTTGGGAAAATACAATTCCATGTAATAAAAAAAAAAAACACAAGGTTGGACATTGGATATTGTATGAGATGAATATATGTGCTATAGCAACCTATCGTTACCATTGCTTTGCATATTTTACCTTTATGCTGCTAATAAAAGTATCAGAGCTTCAAATAATACCAATTTATATAAAGAGAGAGCATTCATAAACGTGTGTACCAACCAATATGGCGCTTGTCGTAATTTGGGATCGATTCGCAGAAGACTTTGTAACAGGAGCTTTGTCAGTCCGTCTACCTGTTTATGTGGTGGTTGTAGAAGAGTATCGAGTGCACTGCTTTATTCTCTCAAAACCGCTCATCAGTGGCGCCATTAAATTAGAACAGCAGAGGTGTAATTGACTGGCGAGTTCAGCTAATCCTACAAGGCTTAACTTACCCAAAAGTGCATACGGGAGCGTTGGTTCTGTCTAAATCTTTGAATAGATTTTCAAGCGTTACCTGCAGTTGGTTACTCATGAGATGACCGGAAACTCAATCCTGTTTAGCAATACTGAGTGTTCGGGCGTCTCAAGCGTAATTTGGCTGCTGCTAATACCTGCAAACCAACTCTCCCACCTCAAGTTTTGGATACAGTCAAGCCTCGTAGGCTTACCTTAACCTGACTTTGCTGGTCTAAGACAACATGTTTCCAAGTGTAATTCTGCATAGATAATGTGCACTATTGCGTAACATTTGTGGACATCGGTACTACTTGGGGAATAAACCTGCGCTGATTTTTTTTTTAGTGACTCTTCCAACTATACGAGCAATGATTATTTCTAAAATACTGTTCATTTTAATTACAGTTGACTAGGAAGAGCTAGAAATACTTTTTAGAAGCTCTTATCATGGGTATAATCATCCTGTCGATATCAGTTACGACCTAGAACGCCTAGTGTCGGAAGAGCATCACCCTAGGTGGGGGCAAATTTCAATGCCGCCATTTTTAATGGCCAGCTTACTGTAAAGTTTTGGCATTTTTCACATCTAGCTCAACCCACCAGACTCCCTGCAATAAATTATGAAAATTGGTCAACTTCTGCTTCCTTTTTTCTTGGGTGGACAGAAAAATATACTTCCATCTTCAAAAAAGAAAACATTGTCCCCGCTCTTCGCTTCACTCGCGGGCGGTACTACTGGTCCGACTGGGTGGAGTGACTGACTGGCTGTACGAACATTTCGAAGGGGAGGGCCGCGCGGCTGCACATACCTTGCCTAATAAAACTGAGTACCTTAGGGATCTTCCGACACAGTCCAGGTGACGTTCTGTACAACACCTCACGTGTGTACAGTCATGATGCTTGGTTTCTCTTGTTGGGTCGCAGCTAGTGACTACGGGATACATTTTCGGTTCGTTTAGAAAGGATGTGGAGTTAAACAGATAGCGTTGAGCATGAGAAGAATAAGAGTTGAAAATCGGTGTTGTAAGTTGTGCAGATTGCAAAACGATTTATGCAGCGGCTTTTTGTTCTTTTTGTAGTAATTCACCGACTGTATTTGGCTGTTAACTCTGCTAAGTGGCTCCTAAGAATGAGTCATGTAAACTTCGGTCAATTATTTTCTAGCCTACACTATAACGAGTTTATGTTTCTTTTTTTTTTTTCTCAAAATCGTTTCAATTTCGAAGGAATTCAATAATCTCCAAACACTAAACAACTGCTAGACGGATTCATTCGGGCTAGTTCGCTAAGGGGTTACGATTGTGGCTAAAAAAATAGCATTGATATAAAACATGGATTGACTCGGAAAAAGTAAGAGCACTGTAGATGGTCGTAGATCAGGTAAATGGGGAAGCAAAATTGTTCATGATTATTTATTTTTGATCATTTTGGAATCTGAATATCCTATTATTACGGTCCACAGATGACCTTTACTGCGAATCACTTTTTATTGTGAACAAAATAATTGCATTCTTTGCATCACTGCGTAGATTCTGGTCTTTATTTGAGGCTCCTACCTTAATCAGGCTCGAAAGCTAATTGGGATTTCAATTAAGTAATCAACTAAAGTGCATTATGTGACTAGTTGTATTGGGTAAAGTTTTGAATCAGTTCACACACCCAGTAGAATAGGCTTAGAATACACTCGAAGTAAAAAGAGCTTCTGTTCCGAACGATTCAGTTTTTGGACATCTTAAGTGTAATCAGTTTACGAATAACAATTGAAATTCAATCCAATGTTGAGAGTGAAATCCCGGACAAGTTTAGGTTCCGATTAGACTTTCTTGCTCAAAGCTAATCGAACAAGCCACAATTCTCTCTATGTTTCATTCATCCGTTCGACAGCCAGCACGTTGCGCCTGTAGTATCACGTAAAAGGAATTAAGTGTATATCATGTATAATATCAATAGTGTTGTTGTTCCTACGTTCGTGTGTTACGTTCTCCATCAGTAACAGATAGCATTAAATTAGATATACATATAGTTCGGTTGTATCCATGATACGGAAGATGAAGTCGAGCTCGGCTGCATGAAAGTGCGCGTTAAATTTAAAGGTGATACAGGCAATACAATTGGACAATACGTTGTGTAGACGGAGCTGGGATTTGGTAGATTTTTCTACCGTCCGTATCAGTTCGGTAAATGAAAACGGGCCATTCGATTCGGCATTTCAGTAGATTTCCAAAAAATCTACCGAATGATTTTGTATTTCGGTTTGGTAGATTAAAACCTCCTTATATATATGTATGTATAAAAATAGCTTTAAAAGTCTTTTCATAAATACATTCTAGAGCCCATAGAACAACTAGCTATTTCAAGCCTTGCATTTACATCACACACTGGCAGGTAACGCTGCAGTGAGCTCGGAAGCACGTGACAGTTGAATGAGCGAAACATTATGACACACTACCCCATTTCTCAAAGCGCAATGTCTCTTCTCTTCAATGAAGCGCAATACGGCGTGAGAAAGCTAAGTTGAATGAAAATCAATGGGATTTTTCTAATATCTTCCAGGAAGGACTCTGGGTCATATAGGGCTAAGAAGATTCTTTTCTCGGCGAGGGAAATACAAGTCAACCGAAGGAAGTCATTCGGTAGATCCATTCGGTATCGGTATAAGATTTGGCAAAGATTCGGTAGTTCGGTACATGAATCTGCAGCCGGTACTAATGAAATACCGAATTTCATTCGGTAATCCCAGCTCTGCATATATTTATATTTCTCTTGCGCACAGGCAGTGTTGAATATAGCTTTCAAAGCCAAGGAGCTGGTGTTGGTGACCCACACGGCCAGGAGTGAACGGGGACAAATAGAGCGTTGTCTATCACCGGCTAAATGACGCTTGACTTTTGCGAAACGAAAAAAAAGGGTGATGACGATGCAACGGGTCACGGGCAGTTTAGTATACTATAAAACTTGATAATATTTGTTCATTCCTGTAGAATTTCCAGGAGGTCCAACCTGAAAGGCACTGGCAGACTGTGAAATTTTCACGGGTGCAGCTAGTCTATATTATAATTCTGCTTTTGGCTCCGTCCGTACGTCCATCCATGTGTCTGTACGTGACGCTTTTCAGTATAAGGTAGGGGAACTTTAATTTGCAAGAAGGTTTGATTGTCACTGGAACGAAGTTCGACCATAGCTGTCTTCCTTAACGCTTCTTGAAAAATTTAAGTCACTTTCAATGAAGACCATTTCACTTGTATCTTATCTACCGCTTTTGATTTCTTTCACAACGTATCATGTTTGCTTTGCTTGTGGCGCTCGACGTTTTTAATGAGGCCAGCCAGATACGTAGTTAGGATACGCTGCATCTTTGTATACATGATACGCTTCCGAGGGCATCATAAGTGAAGAACAATTCTCCTTTATTGTTGAATTTCCACAGGTTTCTTCAGTATTAGATGGGGCAATTAGGATGATACGGGTCTGAGATATCACTGAAGAACATTGTTTCTGTTCTGCAGAATTTGAACGTCTTCAGCTGCATCCATAGCAGCGTCATCGGATGGGCCCGGAGAAACCTTCCCATGTTTCGTTAGACGGGATTCGTCTAAGGCAATACCTTTGATAGAGATTTCGATCCTGTCTGACATAAGCTATGTCGCATTCTTAAGCTGAATATTTCTTCTTCGCAGTTCGAGAGACTCAGTCTTGGTTGGAGTTTTCGTTACTCTCGTGCGTAATTCATTTTACTAATGCCTCCTTTAACTGAATCTTGTACAAGCAGTTATAACTTCACCCCGAGCTGACGCCTTTTTATACTGAATTTACATTGCAGCCAAAGCTCAACGTTTGAGGTTCAACTATTGATTGGTTTCCAGTTTACGGCAAGCCCTGAGCATTTCCGGTAAATTCTTTCGATTGAACTATATTTTCTCAGTCCTGCTCAACGTTTGCTCAATGCCAAGCTGATATCTTGCCTTATCTTGCAGAGGGGATGTTTTGCTCTAGCAAAACTCATTGCTGGACAACTTGCGTTTCATTAATGGAAAATCAGGCCTGCAGGGATGAGACCTATTTTACAGTAAAACCTAAACTAGAAATGGAACTGTAAAAAGCATAATTACAAAATTACTGCCTTCATTTTTGACGGCAGGGCCCTCTGACTGGCGTTGTTTACGGGGTAGGTTATAATAGCGTAGCTTAGGATTGCTACATTTTACAAAGTGAGAATGTTAACTAATCGTGAAATTCTGATGGGTAACCCACGGGTTACGTTAGCGTAGACAATATAATTATCATGTTAGGGTAGACAGACAATATTGAGTTAGAAAGAGTTCGTCAGAGTTACGTGACGGGCGTTAACTTAGACGGGGTGTGTTACGTTAGAAGAGCTGCATTACGTTTAACTCATGTAAATTGCAATAGCGTGACGTGGTCTCGTTAATTTTGGAAGGTATAGACTTTATTCAACCGTGGAATTTCTACGGGTCCCGCTAGTAAAAATACCAATACAAGCATATACGGTCGGATATTATTTCCACAGTTTATTAGATTAGATAGGCGGCAGTATACGACACCGGAACTTACGCCCCGGCCCTCTATGAGCTATTGCCATTATGTGAGTAGGATATAGGGACTGGAAAAAGAGAAAAAAGGAGAGAAGAGTCTCTGCCATAGAGACGATCATGAATGCACGCATGTACGATCAGGAGCCGCTGATATGCGGAGCTTAGAGACGCCAAACTCTGTAGTTGGAGCTGGAGAGAGAAGGATTAACGTGAAATCGGAAGCTTTGGTCGTTAAGAGTTTGCGACTTCTGGAGGAGGAGTTCTTAGCTGTGGAGGATGTCTCTCCCAATGTATGTCAAGACGATTTTTAAACGCGTTGACTGACTCCCCATTAACAACATCGGAAGGGAGTCTATTCCAAATGCTGACTATGAAATACGGAAAGAACTGCTGAGTAAGGTCGTTCTTCGAGCTTTATGCTTGAGTTTTTGACCGTTGTTTCGCAAGCGATCATTGAGGTCTCTTTCGAAGAGCCCCGTTGTAGGTACGTCGTTGCAGCCATTCAAGTACTTGAATGTTTCTATTAGTTGCCCCCTGAGTCGTCTGCTCAAGAGTGATCAGACCCAGTTTATTTAGGCGACATTCATATAGCTTATTTCGCAGCTGAGGTACCAATTTCGTTGCCCTTCGTAGACTCTTTCCCTGATCTAAGTGTGGCCGCACCAACGCCTTGTACAAGGTAACGATGATGTCCTTGAACTTATATTCTAAATTTCTGGTGATGACTCCCAGTACTCTGCTTGCCATTTTCACACTCTTGTCAACTTACTGACTGTGTTGTAGTTGGTTTGTAATAGTGACTTCCAAGTCACGTTGTTGGGTGACAGCAGCCAATACCGTCTCGTTCATTTTCAATTGGGGTGGAAGGGTTCATCAGCCCTATGTGCATTACTGAGCATTTGTCGACATTAAAGTTCATCTGCCACGCTATGCTCCATTCCATGAGGTGGTCAAGGTCTTGTTGGAGCTCGGCTTTTTCGTGGCAGGATGACATAGTTAAGTATCATCCATAAATTTGCTAATTTTACTACGGATGTTAAGATCGTAATCATTGATTGAAAAAATTTAATAACTTTTATTAAGTTGTGCTGTGGTTAAGAAGAAAATGAAGTTTAAGTCGTTTCTCCTTCACTTTCACAATTGTTCTGGTATCGCGTATAATACCATTTGTTGACATCACTTCTCTAGTTTTCGAAATAAATGCAATCTATTAGGCTGAAAAAAGGTAAGGTCGCCTCGACGGCACATCCCAACCATCAAACCCACATTATTATTATTACCTCCGCACAAGATTACTCAAAAAGTTATGAATGGATCTTTGCGAAATTTGCAGGGATTGTTTGGCATGCTAAAAGTAACAGATGATTAACTTTTAGTGAAAAACCGTTCATCTGTTTGTTTGCCTATTTTTTGTTAGTACCATAACTCAAAAAGTTATGAACGGATTTTCATGTAATTTATATGAATTGTTAGGTAAATTACGAAGAGAAAATGACCAAATGTTTCTGAGGATCTGTTTGTTTGTAGGTTTGTTTGTTGCTGTTTGTTTATATGCTTGTTGGCACAATAACTCAAAAAGTTATCCATGCATCTTATGAAATTTACAGGTATTGTTAGTAATTTTTAAAGACATAAATGATTAAATTTTGGTGATGATTGGGTGGTCCGTTTATGTGTCTGACTTATTGTTGTCATAATGTTTTTGAGTAGCTTAACTCCAAAAGTTATGAACGGATCAGTTCGAAAATTACAGAAGCCATTAATACTATCAAAAAGCACAAACGATTAGATTTTTGTGTTGATACAAAGGAAATCATGGGTTCAGAACCAATCTGAATTTTTCGTTTCCGTTGCCTTGCTTGGCGGAGGTATGCGCTCTCAGAGTGCCATCTAGTTATTATTAAAATTTCACGCCATGGCACCAAAGGTAGGGAATAACCTAAGTAAAGCACACGGCCACATCAAGACACCCAGGACGTTGCTAGGAAGAATCCAACAAATAAAACATTCATAGCCGACTTGAACGCCTGCAGATCAATACGGTCGAACACTGATGCCGGTAACGAATTTCCACACCAGCACCAATCCGGGAATGAGACACCGATCGAATTGAAGAGTATGGCACCTATATAACCGCCCCCCTAGTAAGGGGGCTGGGCTACGGATGCAGCTCGCGTGTTGCGTCCCCAAATCATCGGAGCCGGAACAGAGGCTTGTAGCCAGTGGCCTTCATTACTGAATACCTTGCTGTAGATAAATGCCCACTAGCTTGAGCCTAGCAAAGGGAACGGCTGTAGTCGACAAAAGATTGTCGGGGCTATGATGTCATATAAGCATAATGTTCTTTATTTTGTAGTCTGGGCCTTTCACGATTAGAATTTTGTGCTCCGTGTATCTGAAATTTGTATTTAAGCGTTAAGACGGATGCCCTGTGTACCTGCACAGGTTTGTTCAGGGTCCCCTATCCCTCCATAATCCGAACGGCACTGTGTACATCAGCGCGTCTTAGAACTGTTTCCTCGGGTGATCGAGGGCTGTCCTGAGTGC
>LQNS02278176.1:873588-885323 GCA_001587735.2 Parhyale hawaiensis | reverse complement strand
TGATGGCACTAAGCCATGTAGATTAGGTTGTGAATATATAGCTGTAATATTTCTAACAAATTAATGTACACACAATTTTTTTTAATGTAAGCTGTAGTATAATAATCCAAGAACATCTCCCGCCTGTGGAGAAATAAATGTTAAATAAATAATAAATAAATAAATAATGCCCGATATACACGCAACTAAGTAGTGTCCCCCGTCACTACGAGTGACAGAATTGCTGGCGCTATTCATTCCAGAGTGTCAAGACTTTCCTTCCTTGGTGCGGCCTCGAACTCCCGACGTCTTGATCATCGGCGAAGTCAGCTGCTTGGCACTGAGCCCCTGGAAAGGAATTAAGGTTGTTTTTTTTGTGATTGCGTCGGTGTATTTTTAAGAGTCTCTCAGTTGTTAGTTTTCATTGAATTTGCTTCTTAATGTCAATATTACTCATTGAGATACAATAATTAGCAATATTATAGATAGAATTAATTTGGTCAACCCTCAACAAATGTAGGCTGATGAAGATTATTCAAGATATTATATGTTTTATGGTATAAAAAAGGTACTTCAATTGTAAATTCTGAAAGAAGCATACGTTTTATCTATAGGAGCAATGCTTTAAATGTTTGAAACTGCCAACGGTTTTTGTTAAGTATAAGTTTCAAAATTTGGATACTGTGTTTTTTGTAATTTAAATCATGCATCACGATACCAAAATTAACTATTTGCACGGCTTTATCTTCTAGGAACCAAAGGGATCCATATTTAGCAAGAATTACCACTGGAGATGAAAAACTGTTTCTTAACAACAATACTCATCCGGAAAGATAAAGATTAGAACGATATATCAAAGTAAACAGCCAGTTCTAAAACAGGGGCTACATCCAAGGAAAATCATGTCCTGTTATCATTAAAACTCAATTTTATTTTTAATCATTCATCTAAAAGGTAGAGGACGATCCGTAGTCGAATGCAGCCGTCCACTTTTCTGGGGTCAGTTAAATCATATTCAGTGCACGAGCCAGTGCGTGTGGGTTTTCCAGGAGGGGTACGTCGGTGCGGCGAAATTGACTTTACCATTACCTTTATTTTATTAAATTGGCAGGTACAAAATAGCCTTAATAGAATCAGGAGCCTCGTGAAGTAAGACGATGATGAAGAACTATCATCGTTAAACTGTTCTCCGCTATTTCATGTTGCGGGTCGCTATAGTTTTTAAAGAATACTCACAACAAAACTGGAGCTTACGTAACGAAGCGTCATACGAATATCTCTTGTAACTGAGCAAAGAACAACTGGTGAGCATATTACCTTCTTTTCTTGATTATGAACGTTGTAAGAAAAGCAACTTGTGACGCAATTACTTTTTCCTCTTTCAGTCCAAGTTTAAATTGCTTTTGAATAATCCAGAGGGCACAGTCACTCCTGACATTATGGAGACTCCCTCATAATTACAAGTAATGGCGTCAGGCAGGCGACCGGAGATCGCCTTTGAAGCTTCCCTCGAATATTTTAGAGACTGGACACGCTTTAATCTCCTTCATTAATTTCATTAAGTCATCAGCATGCATGGAAACTTTAATGTTCCGGTCAACACGCTGTATAGGGGCGACCCTTTGAAATGAGTTGCTCATTCCGGCGCTCCCTTAGTCTTTTTATATTTCTCAATAAAAGTTGTCACTGCTAATAGTAATATAACTGACCTAAAGGCGTGTTCGATTGAGCGCCGAAATTAAACCTTTGAAGCTTGACATGTTCGACACTACAGATAGAAGCTTCGGTTTCATATCGTGTTGCATGTGCTAGAACGGGAGTAGTTCCGCAGTACTGGAAACTATCTATGCAAAATGATACCGATACATACATCGGAGCCCCATACATCGGAAAGCACCAGCAACTATCGACCAATCAGTCTTACATCGGTCGTCAGCAAAACCATCGAACGCCTGAAAAATCGTATCACTGATCACCTGAGGAAGCAGCAGCTCATATCCGACACTCAGCATGGCTTACGAAATGGAAGAAGCTGCTTAACAAACCTACTGGACTTTTTCTCAAAAGTTACAGAAATCAAAGATGAACAAAAGGGTGCAGACCTTGTGTATCTAAACTTCCAAGAGGCTTTTGACAAAGTCCCCATCAACGGCTAATGAAAAAATTGGAAGCCCATGGCAACCAGGGATATTATTTACGATGAATCAGAGCATGGTTTACGAGTCGGCAGAAGCGAGTGAAGCTTGAAGGAGAGATGAGCGCCTGGACGCAGGTTTCATCAGGGGTTCCACAAGGTAGCGTGCTTGGCCCACTTATGTTCTCAATTTACATCAATGATCTAGATTTTAACAATATTAGTAAAATCAGTAAATTTGCTGATGATACTAAACTATGTCATCTTGCCGCGAAACGAGCCGAGCTCCAAGACCTTGACCACCTCATGGAATGGAGCACAACGTGGCAGATGAACTTTAATGTCGACAAATGCTCAGTTATGCATATAGGGCTGATGAACCCTTCACCCCATTGAAAATGAACGAGACGGTATTGGCTGCTGTCATCCAACAACGTGACTTGGGAATCACTAGTACAAACAAACTACAACACAGTCAGCAAGTTGACAAGAGTGTGAAAATCGAAAGCAGAGTGCTGGGATTTATCACAAGAAATTTTGAATAGAAGTCCGAATGTATCATCGTTCCCTCGTACAATTAGTTAGCGCGGCCACACTTAGAATTTGCTGTTTAATTCTGGTCGCCACTTCTGTGTAAAGATATTGATAACACGGAAAGAGTCCAACGCACGGCAACGAAATGATACCTCAGCTGTGAAACAAGCCGTATGAATATCGCCTAAAAGAACTGGGTCTGATCTCTCTCGAGCAAAGACGACGCAGGAGCAACTAATAGAAACATTCAAGTATTTGAATGGCTTCAACGATGTCCCTACAGCGGGGCTCTTTGAAAGAGACCTCAATGATCGTTTGCGAAACAACGGTCAAAAACTCAAGCATAAAGTTCTAAGAACGACCTTATGTTAGCAGTTCTTTCCGTATTTGATAGTCAGCATTTGGAATAGAATCCCTACCGATGTTGTTAGTACGGAGTCAGTCAACACATTTAAAAATCGTCTTGATATACATTGGTAGAGACATCCTCCACAGCTAAGAACTCCTCCAGGAGTCGCAAACTCTTGGCGGCTAAAGCTTCCGAGGCCACCTTTATCCGTTTTTTTCTCTCTCCCGCTCCAAGTGCAGAGTTTGACGTCTCTAAGCTCCGCATATCAGCGGCTCTTGATCTTGCTGTCGTGCATTCATGATCGTCTCTTTGGCACGGACTCTTCCCCCCCTTTTTTTTTCTCTTTTCTCCAGTCCTCTATATCCTAATAACATAATGGCAATAGCTCGTAGAGGACCCTGGCGTAAGTTCCGGTGTCTCTTTGGGAATGGGCCTATTGGTTCGTCTACTGCTGACTATCTAATCTCATAATTTAATGTAATCTATTACGCTAAGCCGTCGAAAAACTCTATTTCACTGAGTAAGACTGAATTTTTGAAAGTTTTCAAGATTAATTAATCAAGAGTCAACGCCTGTGCGTTAATTGTATGAGTCGAGGCCAGAGCACCTGTCTACAGTTTGAGACAAATCAAGCCTAGCATACTTAATTTTGGCATCCACTCGAGCGCACCCTTAGACTGTTAGAGTACTATGGAGCTACTCGTGAAATGTATCTTGCTGTAGAGGAGACTCAGTAGTTTTTCAATCCGTACCTCTTTAGAGTTCTTGCTTCTGACCATGACTGCGCTATGCAGTATATACGAAACATGGATTGCACCCACTATACTCGTACTTACCGCCACATCTCCCGTAATGCTAGCAGCTCCATACCGGCAAGTACCGTACAAAGATTTTCGTTGATAGACTAGTCAAATCTACTTTAAAAACGAATTATTTCTACTTGCAATAGCTTCTTCAGAAATAGTTTAAAGAAACTGTAATATATAAAGCGTCTCGGATTAAAGGTAAAGCAAATTGAAGGTGAAAAAAATTGGCTAGACCGAGGGAACCTTGATCGACAGACGCCTGCATCAGATTTAAACGAAGATTTTGGAAAAATATATCATCTACCTTTAACGCTTCAAGTATCAGTTAAACTTATTCTTACCTAGCCTAAGTTTCTTAAGTTATCTTTATCACATCGAATTTATTCTAGTAGAAAATTTGCTTTAGTCTAATGAGCTCACATCGTTGTCATCAAAGAAAGAAGGCCGAGTGGAAAGGATAAAATAGCAAATGGCAGCCAAAGAAAGTGATGCATTTGGTGCTGCTAAAAATGCGTACAGTGAAGAAGCATCGGAAGCAACCGACAATTTGTAAAAGGGAAGCTTTTCATTTCCCAAGCTCAAGAGAGAGATGTGGAGATGCACAGCTACGTTTTTACTGGAGTGAGCTTCAGAAAATGTAGCGTCTTTAGCTCATTCATGGAAGTTGTTTTTTATCTATTGGAGCCTCGAATTTTCTCCTATTTTATCCCCTTAGCGATCAGCAGCTGAATTTTCTCTTATCTATTCCTTAAGCTTGTGGACATGGACCGACCAAGCAGCCTACAGACTGTACATTATTATATATGTATGTGAACTAGAGGGCCCGCGCTGTCAAAAATGACAAAGAGAAATTTGTGATGGCACTTTTTCATTGATTATAGTTTCGTTACTAATATGTATATACAGGAAAACGCTACGACAGCCAAGTCAAATTATCGTACGAGATGCGGGCTTGCTACTGAGCAGTACACTTCAATTCGTCTCCAGCACACTCCTTCTTTTCCTTAGATAACACGCGAAAAAAATAACTTATTAGTAAGTGCTGAAACATCACTGAATTTAATTTTCGCTGCGTATCCAGTATCTACAGTGATATAATTTCAGCGGGACGAAATTTTCGCTTCCAAGAAGAAAATCATTCGTCAAAAGAAGACAGGAAGTTGAAATAAATAATTACAACGTCAACTACACCAGGAAAAATCACTTCTTTTGTGCTTCGTTGATTATCTACTGAATATGCACATCATAAACAGAAAAAAATATAATTTTGATGTAGAGAAAATTTAATGGATATTAGACTCCACAAGAACGGCAAGAGAAGCTCGAAGAGCAAGAAGTACATTCACCGTTAGCTTATTCGATAACTATTCCCAATTTGGCCATCTTTTCAAACCTGGTCTAATTATTGCCTACTCAGTTCCATCAGAAGCGTCAGTGTCAGCACAGATTTGTGTACCGAAGAAAAAGTTATTAAAATACTAGAACGCCTCGTGGCGTAAGACCATCACCCGCGGTGGGGGCAAATTCAATGAATCATTTTTGATGGCCAGCTAATCCTAGTTTTTCATATGGATGCTTTGCCCAACAAGGCTAGGGCAGAGTGGCGCCCTTTGAGATCTCTTCATAATAACATAGAAAAAATAGAAAACCTAGCGACGTAAGACAATCTGCCGCGATGGAGGCAAATTCGCCTCAGTGGAGGAAAATTCAACGCCGTCATTTTTTATGGCCAGCTAGGTCTAGTTTTTTGGTATGGGTCACATCTAGGTCAACATCCAAACTCCCTGCAAAAAATTTTGAAGATAACTCAACTCCTTCGATCACTTATTAGATGGACAGGCAACTATATATACAAACAAATATGCTTAAATCTTCAACAAAAACATTATCACTTCTCTCACTTCGTTCGAGGGTGATAATTAACCGTCAAATGAATTTCCGCTGCAAAGGTCACTGGGCAGGTTACGGATATTTCTTCATATTTTCTTCATATATGCATGGAGTGAATAAAACTCATGAAAGAGTGAAATTTTTTACCATTTCTAGGGCACAGTAACACGTTCGGACGAGTGTATGAGCTAACGCGTTGAGATGAATAATTTCTGAACTCGCTCTAAAAGCTACCATTCATAATGGGGAGCCGTTTTGACCCTGGTACAGAGAGGCTTAAGTTAATTCCCTATGTATGTGTGCAGTTGAAAGCTACATTAATGTAGTCCGTGAATTCTACTCGATGCTTATACTGTACATCTAAGTTTGTTTATTCTAAAATCGAATTACTTCCTGTCTAATCTCCATACAGCAGGGTCCACTAATTAAATATATAAAGTGTAAAATACACATCGACGTAAATTTATCATTGGATTTTCGTGGTAATCAAACCTTGATAAAAAACTTATTACTACTGCGCTACGCGAAAAACAACATATCATAGCGCATACACGCCCTCATAGCAGATGCCTGCATAGCTATAGGATCATTACATTGCCCATATGCTTCACTAACCATGCTAACTGCCTCACAGCAGATGGTTGCATCGTTAGCAACATTACGGGCATCATTCACCAGCAATAATAAGCCGATCAACACTAAGCCTGTGTGATGCAGGACGAGCTGCGAGTCTCTGTGAACATCCTGCTCTCCAAAACAAGATTACGGCAGATCAGAGGCTGGGATTTATCTCGCATATTCGCTGATCTCTTGTTTATGGCCATCACTGCGCTCTGTTTTGCAGCACCGACTCCGCGCCACTGAGGCTGCTGCCTCCATGCGGCATCTCAATATGCCGAATTCTGCCCTTGAAATAAGCGCCACTGGAATGCTGGTTACCCAGCGGGCTACAGCAACGTATTGTGAGCCTGGAACTGTGCGCTTGTGTATTACATGCAATGCAGTCCATCAAAAATAAGCGTCACTATCTCGGTTACCCGGCAGTCTGCAGCAGCGTATTGTGGGTCTGTATCTCCGACACAAATGCCTCGTCTTTGTGCTTTTGTGTCTGCAAGGCTGCAGCTTCCATTGAAGAGCGCAACAAACACCTGCAGCGTGATCCGCGCTTGCTGCTTTGGTGAATAGTTCGCCTGATTTCCTGAACGTTGTTTACGACCGGTTGACTTTCACTTCAATTAGCGTTCAAGTTCTTGGTTAATAGAACTACATTGTTAGGTGTAAGCGCCTGAGCTGCATAGATTTGAAATGGAAAGGGGCTATACCCGGAGCGCTTGGGCAGACGCGATGACAACTAAGAAAATGATCAAATAGCCAACAATAATTGCATAACAGCAAGTGCATTCATAGCGTATTGTAGGTAGTAATGTACTGTCTATGCTATCAGATCTGCAACTAAGAACATTCGATGATTTCCCGACGAAGTTCAGGTGGTGTTAAGCACGTCACCTGACGTGCGTGGAGCCGTCGTAACTGCACTCTCCTGCCAGCGGGAGAGCCAACAACAAGTTACCTAACCGCGAGTTGCCACTATACAAAAAATTACATACCCGAAATTTAAAAAAGGGTTTTTTAGAAAAACCAGACCTGCCCTCCCCTAACCTACCCGAAGTTATAAACGAATATAGTCCAACTTACCCAAAATTATTTCGGGTTTTCCAACAGTACGGTCTAAAGAGAGCGAAAACGGACAAATGCAGACAAAATGTAAATTCTAGTACAGAGTAACGTTACCTCCACAGTGTCACCGAGCAATGATACAATACCTAGGCCGTGTTCACACGTCAATCATATTAACGCATTCACTCAAACTGATGGACGAGTCGCGTTGATTTGATGGAAGCAGCTACAGCAAACGCGTGACACTGAAGCATGTCCATTTAGAACGCGCTGCGTCATTAAGGGGGCCCCCGCTTTTTTGGAAACTTTTTTCCAACTTCCAACGAAATTTGCATACGAAATGTAAAATCGGAAAAGAAGAAATTTCTGTTCATGGAAATTTTCTCACTTTCTTTTTCGTTTTCTTTTTATCATCGAATTTCAGGGTTACCTTGCATTTTTCAATTGTTTACAAAGCTCGCATAGAATTTTTCAGTTTTTATGCTAGAATGAAAACAAAGGCAGTTTTGCAATCATCAAGCCATTCCCTACAAACATACACTCTGGGATTTTCCATTTTCTGCCCGATTTTCTTTCAATATAGCAATTTCACCAATGACTAAAATTATTTTTAAAGTACGTGAGTTTACGCTGCAAATTGCTATATTGAAAGAAAACGAGGCACAAAACAGAAATCTAAAAGTGTACATCTGTGGGAAATGATTTGACGATTCCAAAACTGTCTTATTTTTTATTCTAGTATAAAAACTGAAAAATTCTATATAAGCTATATGTAGAAACTGACAACTTTTCAGGAGAGCCGAAAAACGTTTATTTTATGGGAAAAAATAGTTTGAAAGCATTTATAACCATAAAAAGCGGTGTGTAATGGTTGAAATATGTTATTATTACAATGCGAGATAGTAATGCACATATGATTTATGTATTTTCTACTCACCCCTTCGATAATCAGCCAATTTATTCTTCAGATAAAACTCTGAAAAGTAGGTGTTGTCGTACTTGAATTAAAAGGTTTTTCACATAGTTTGTCAGTGATATCACACTCATATCTCAATGATATTTTTGGTATAACTTATAATTGTTCCAATTTTTCATGTTGTTTCTATAGTATATAGCCAATATTGACAATAATTATGATAATAATCCCGACCGCCAGCGGGATAACTGGCAAACCCTTTCTCGACTACCGGCCCGTGAATCCATTGGGGCGTATGAGTCAGACACAGGGGGGAAGGGGTGTGTTTAAGGTGACCCTGTTGCGAGGAAATGCGCAGCAAAAGCCGGATGAGCATTAGAACAGCGAAGGCCAACGACAACTTGCCGAAAGACTGGCGGCTAATCCAGTCAACCTCCTGTAGGTCACCGGCTGGTTATGCTGAATCTCAGCTTAACCAGGCGTAGGAACTTACAGTTGGAGGGTCGAGCACCCCTGATGGCTGAAAAGTACCATCAAAGTCGAAGGTAGCCAACGAGAAGACCAACGGCTGATCCAGGCGGAAGAGTCAACTCGTTGAATGCGTTCGACAGCTTGGGGTAGATGGAACTCCTAAGCCCTGAGAGGCAGTCCATCTTCGGAGACGCTAAGGTACCCCGCCGCCTGAGGGTTATCAGGTAACCATGAAAATGAGTCAAAATAGAGATACCCCTTCTAACGGCGTGAAGGGTACCTCAGTTAGACTGGGTACCTCGCTCGTCCGGTCTCCTGTTGGTGAGGCAGGGGCCGTTCGTGAACGCGGCACTCACCCGTCGGAATCGGTTAGCCAGGATTCCGACGCTAGTGTGAATGCTGCTGGAGAGGCGAGTGTGAGGGAGCAGGCTCCCCTTTCTCCTCCGGGGGCGGAGGAGGCTACTATCCCGACGTAACGCCGCACGCGCCACAAGTGGTCCAAGGAAGACCGAATTGTGCTGTGGGAGTGCTTCGTCGCCAGCAAGCACGAAGGGCCAGGCTATCTCAAGCTCCTCAAGCAGCTGTGGGATGAGAGAAGAATCCGGGCAATTCCCCACAGGCTTCTCTTAGTGATCAAATCCGGCAAATCTGCAGCAAAAACCTCCTCAGCGAAGAGGAACGGCCTCAAATCGCTGCGCGGATGGAAGCTCAAGTTGCCTCTCCATCTGCTGACGAACCTGGACGCCAGGTTCCAACCCGACCTGTGACCACGCTTAGGTCCCCACCTGTGAAACCAGCTAGGCGCACCTCCAGTCCATCGGAGAAAACCCCCGACTCAAGCGCTGTCCCGTCTGAGATCGACTCTGCCGACCCCAACCGGTCGCCCTCACGTGGGCCTAGGCACTTAACCGGTCCACAATATGAGCCAGAGCGAGTTAGAAGACGATGTGACAAATCCCGACGTGTCTGGCCAGCAGCAGAGTGACTCGCTGGAGCCACGGGACTTACTCCGAAACTCCAGGGTTGAATCAACGCCAGGTCACCTTAACCAGGAACTTAGTGACACCCTACTGTCGAACTACATCCCATCTGAGGTCGACTCAGACGACCCCAACTAGTCGCCGCGACGTGGGCCTCGGCACTTACCGGCCCACGATATGAGCCTGAGCGACTCGATGGACGAAGAGACAGAATCTGTCATATCCTACCAGCAGCGGAGTGACTTGCTGGAGCTGCGGGACTTACTCCGGAACTTCAGCGTAGAAACGACGCCAAAAGGTCATCCTAGCCTATGACATCTACCGGAAACGAAGATCCGAGCAGCTGCTTTCCGCGTCAACTCAGTGATTAGTAAAATCCACACCAACAACATCACTGAGACGAACGCCCTCATCATAGCTGGAGCAGACCTCGCAGTGAGGATCCTTGAGGTACAACCCCGACGCAACGGACCCAGCGGATAAAGGATCTTCCTATGAAGCACCGCCTAGAGAAGAACATTGCTGAGATCAGGAAACATCTTAGCTGGATCTCCAAATGGCGTAGAGGGAATCTCCACGACGAGGAAAAGAAGACTTTGCTCGAATCGAGGTACCGGTGCCTCGAAGTCAGTCTAACGAACCTGGAAGACACCTTAAAGCAGCGGCTATCTGCTAAAAGGAGCAAAGTTAGACGTTTCGAGGCCAGAGTAGCTGGATACCATCAGAACCAGCTATTCAACACCAATCAGAAACGTCTCTATCAAACCCTTAGAGGAGAAGAGACGAGCTTTGATTCACCCAACGCAGAAGAGAGCATCCGATTCTGGAGTGGCATCTGTAGCAAAGAGGTACGGCACAACAATACCGCAGAATGGCTCCACGACGTCAAGGAGAAGAACGTCGCAGCAGATCCAGACCTTACAATCACATGTCAACAGCTTAAAAAGCAACTGAGCAAGACTAAAAACTGGAAAGCCCCCGGACCAGATATGGTGCAAGGTTACGTTACAGGATCAAAACTTTCACATCGCTGCACTCTAGAATTGCTGAACAGCTCAACCACTACCTGCAACGCGGAACCGTGCCAAACTGGATGACCACAGGGAAGACGGTTCTAATCCAGAAGCACAAGGCAAAGGGCACGGAGGTGAGCAATTACCGCCCAATCAAGTGCCTCCCCCTTATGTGGAAGGTGCTGACGGACATAATCTACGAGAGAGTCTACCAACATCTAGACTCAAAGAAGCTCATACCTGACGAACAGAAAGGATGCTGCAGGAATACCAGGGAAACGAAGGACCATTTGCTCGTCGACAAGCTCCTCACGCAAGATGACAGTCGCAAAAAGAAAAATCTAAGCATGGCTTGGGTTGATTACAGAAAAGCTTTCGACATGGTCCCTCACTCCTGGATCTTCGAATGCCTGCAGATATACGGCATCGCCGGCAACATCCGCAATCTGATCGCGACGACCATGCCAAACTGGAAGACCCAGCTCACAAGTGCCAATAAACACCTCGGAGAGGTGAGCATCAAGCGGGGCATCTTCCAGGGCGACTCCCTATCCCCACTGCTCTTCGTCCTGACCCTGATCCCCTTCTCTGAGACCCTGAACAAGGCCGGCCAGGGCTACAGTTACAGCCGTACCATGAAGTTCAACCACCTGCTTTACATGGACGATCTGAAGCTCTACGCCAATTCAAAGGACCAAGTAGAGCAGCTCCTTAATATAGTCCATCGGTACACCCAAGACATCAAGATGCAGTTGGGTGTTATCTTTAACATTGAAAGGGGAGAGGTTACTGCGTCCGAGGGAATCATCATCGAAGAAGGTACCATCAAGGATATCGAGGAGGCAGGTTACAAGTACCTGGGTGTCATGGAGTATAACACCATTCTACACAGAACGATGAAAGATTCCATTCGGAAGGAGTACCTCACCCGACTCCGGCTCATCCTGAAATCACACCTGAATGGGGGCAACACCATCAAGGCCATC
>LQNS02278176.1:826627-852335 GCA_001587735.2 Parhyale hawaiensis | reverse complement strand
CGGCACTGACCGGTCATTCATACTCTTCCTATTTTTCTGTTTTCACCTTTCTTCCATTTTCCTCTACCTACTAACATCTCTCCCACTATCGTCTAATTTTCTCCTCTCTTCACTCCACTCACCGTCCGTCCATAGCGTCTCATTTAGATCAATCAGGCACTCTTCACAAGAACCAGTACGCCTATAGACCACTTACTAACAGGAAGAATGTTCTTCTAAACTGTATATTACTGAAGCTATCTATCGGAGAATGGATTGTACACACTTAATTCACTCCCTTCATACTACTTGATCGATCCAAAGCATTTGATAGTATTCACGACGGTAAGTTACGAAAAAAATTTCTACCAGAATATCTGCCCTAACTGGTTTGCTAGCTGCCTACAGAACAGGTCACGTGTGGTCATGCTCAATACTGCTCAGTCACCTTACAACGTGAACAGCTTTGGTGTCCCGCAACAATCAGTCTTAGGACCCTTCCTGTTCTCGATATTCGCCATTGACATCCCCTTGCGACAAAATGATACTATACTCTCTCCATGCACACCGATCATGTTCAAATTACAATTCCGCTCGCACTAACTAAACAAGAAAGTGTTCTCAACGGCGCAGAAAATCTCTCGCAAAGCAAAAAAAAAAAAAATATGGTACTAAGAAAATGGGCTAAAACTTATAAGCAGATAACAGCCCATGTCTTATGTTTGGCACTCAACACCTCTACAAACAGCTACGTTCATTTTCTGTCACCTTTAATAAGTCCATTATTTAACCTGTCGATGTGGTCAAGAACCTTGGAGTATGAATAAAAGACATTGAACGTTTGATATCCATATTCAGAAATTGTGCAGTACGGTGAATGACACACTAATATTTCTCCACAGAATTAAGCATATCTTGGATAAAAATTCATGCCTATTTACTTTTCTAGTCACTCATTCTTTCTTATTTAAATTACTATAGTTTAATCTGGGGAAAAGCTTATCATTATTTTATATCAGATGCGCAAAAAGCCCAAAACCTAGCTGCTGAAGTTGTTTTCAACGACAAATCCACCAAGAGCTTTCATGCAGATCTATTGCTAAAAAACCTTTAATCACTTATAATTGGTTCAAAATTAAAATTAGATAAAGCCTAATATGTTTTCGATCAATACATGACACTCTTGGATGCGCTGAGGCTGTGCAATTTAACAGCAATAGTGATACCAGTGGACGACCTCGACGGCGAAACTATCTAAAAGTGTGTTACACTCGCACTACCACTGGTAAGAAAGCCCTCTCAATTTCTGGAGCATATCTTTGGAACGATCATCCAGCTCCAATTCAGGATGCGATTCATTTCAATCAGTTCACCAAAATGAAGCAGTCGCATTTTCAGAATTTCAAATAGTTTTGCCAAGCATTTGCTTAATGAACACGACAGTCACCTGTTCTTGGAGAAAATTGCTGGTGGTCTCTATCTTTTCTCACTTAGAAATAAAAATCTGTGCTGATATTTCTAATGCATCAATAGTATCTACATTAAGTTTAATAAGTACTACGCATCGTATTTTTCAATACTAGTAATTCTATTCCAATGATGATTTTTCATATGGGTTGGACAAAAACTGATAAACCAGCATACTTCTCAGCAAAATTATGTTACCTGTATAACAGGCAGACACTGACTATTCTTTGGTGTAAATATATCCAAACCAACTGTCAATTTTTTCCCCATGTTAGCCCCGATAGCTCAGGTACGGTGCCCTGCATATGTTGGACACAACATCCAGATAAGAATAAGTGCATAGCCTTTCTTTGCAATGATATTTCAAATTCACTTCTCTGACGATACACAGTGCTCTGCTGCTCAGAAGTTTGGTCAGTGAAATATAAGAACTCAGACAATATGCTAAATAACCCTTCAGTAAAGGTTTGATAGCTTTGGAAGAAGTGCTTACGAAAGCTTGCATCTGTTGCTGTAGAAAACATATGTGACATATTTGAAGAACAATTTGACAAGTGCGGTTACGCAGAAAAATTTCACAAACGAAAATAATACGATCGCTTATGAAAGACTGCACTCGTGCAATTCCCCATTCGATCGCATTCCCTGTCTTACCAACATCACTGGTCGACTATAGAGCATATACGACAAAAATCAAACGTAAAGTGTGCTCGCACTTTGGTCCAGGTTGTAAAAGAAAGCGAAAAGATTCTTGATGACGAAGCCCACCGGAGCAAATCGAAGACGGGCTGTTGACGCAGCCTAATTGACGACAGTCATAATTGCTCTTACGGTCGTTGCTGCCTGATAAACTCAAACAACGCCATCAGGGCTCGTTATTTCGGTGCTGGGAGAGACCTTGAAGCTTCCCTACCAGTTCGCCTGCAATAAATCGCTCTTGGAAAATAGTCTATTTGTATATATCACTGAGGAAGGTGTTGTCCCGAAACCGGCATGCCTTCCCGTGCGTCGATGGGCAATACCGTCTTTAGCGTGCTCCTGCAACACAAAAACTGAACTTATTTCGGTCGGTGAACGGAAATTTTTTAATGGATGCTACTCTTGGGACAACACTTCTTTCAATCTACATATACGGTACCCAATCCAAAAAATATATACAAGCACACTTCTCCCATAATTTCGCCAAAGTTTCTCTTTATTTTTTCTTCAAATCTACACATCTAAACTCCAAAAAGGGATAAAAAAGAAAGAATTTTCAAGCCTATAGGTTTAGTTCCTCCCTGGGGCAAGACTTCTATCGTGGTCTCTAGGTATACAGCTTCTGAGCTACCAGACGAATGACTTAGCGATTTTTGAATGTCGAGAATTTTCAGCGTCTCACTAGTGCTAATGCTACGGTGTAAACAACGGCTGCTCAATAAGAATTTCTTTCCTTAACTAAAACTACAACTGTTGCTGGTACAATGTCCTTCACCTGTGACGAGGTAGGAATTTTGAGAACTCAAGTCCGTAACGTACACTTTCTCATGATATGCAACGAGTTAGAGCATTTTAACGGCTGCTCAGAAAAAACTTCTTTTCTTGACTGAGACTGTGAGTTTTACCTCCTGAGCGGCCAGTGGGGACTTGATTGCCCAGCATTTGGTAGCGTATTACCAATGTCAAATGCTATAAGGAAACCAACGGGTGCTCGAAAAAAAAAAACACTTTCTTCGACCGAGGCTGCGACGGTTGCCACCACGGGGCCCCTCAGCTGCGCTAGGGATTTGAAGATCTAAAAGTCTCCGGCATATCACGAGTTCCAAATGCCGCGGAGTTAGTAACGGCCGCTCGAAAAGAACTGCTTTCGTCGACCGAGACCGCGACTGTTGCCCCCCCCCCCCCCNCGAAAAGAACTGCTTTCGTCGACCGAGACCGCGACTGTTGCCCCCCCCCCCCTGTTGTCCCTCAGCTGCCGGCAAGGATTTAGCTGAGTTTGGAGATCCGAAAGTCGCCTGCGTATCACCAGTTGCCAATGCAGTGGAGTGAGCAGAGGCGCTCCTCACTTGCTTCAGTACCGCCGAATTCAGAGGAGCTTTGTGCTCGAGGTGGCGTAGCTTTACGCTGGCTTTGTCCACATTGTTTGCTGAGTGAAATTGGATAAGCGAAAGCCTGCATACATTTAGGGAAAGACTGACAAGTTTCTTATTGGTCCTTTGACGAATGGAATACCGTGGTTAGATCATCGCTTACAGTCAGCCTCAGGGATTGCCGAGGCGTAATTTTATGATTTGAAATAAGAATGCTCCAGTCGAGTAAACATACGGGAAACAAAAATATAAAAAAAGTAATTCACGCATACCTGCCTTAGATGAAATAAGCTGAATGAAGTTTCACATACAGACGTCATTTAGCAACATTTCTGAAGAAAAATAGTGAGATTTTTACGATATGTACAAATCAAAATCGGATAAATCATAAAGAAAAATTACCTGAGACTTTACTTTCTTTTTCCAAATAAGACTGCTCACTGCTCACAAGCAAAATGAGATACCGACTTAGTTTGTAACTTCACTTGCACTTTTGTCAGAGCTGCAATTAGGTGAAGCAGATAATGACATCTCACATAGCTGCAGTTACCTAGTTGTAGCTTTAGCTCTTCTGCATATTTAGCTGTACTTACTAGTTGTAGTTAACAGTGGATTTAGCTGCACTCTTTAATTTTACTGTTTGTTGTACTTTCCACGAAGATGCCATTGTAGGTCAGGGAGATGTCCCATGGACGTTTTTCAGCGGGGCATCGATAGAGCGTTACGCTCATTACATACAATTACTGCACAGTATATTGATAGGATACATGTTGGTCCTAGAGGAACTCCAGATAAGAAGTGTATCACTCTTCACATAATAGAGTAAAATGATAATAGTATACGTTACTATAGTTGCGGCTGGGCTCATGATGAATTTCCATGCTGTGCTGTCATAGCTGGCTTCACAGTTTCTCTGTTTGAGTACCAAATCAACCCCATAAATTGATCTGCAAATAGCGTAAATTTTAAAAATATATACCACCATCAGAATGCCTCAACAGGTTCACGTTTTTTTTTCTGAAACGCTATCAAAGTTTAACTAATAAGAATCGTTGTGGACCAATCTTGCAATTCCGTGGTGAAACTAAAAGATTTTCTTCGATACGTCGCTATTTTTTGCTCTAAAAATAGTATCACAATATTTAGAACTAAGAGGTGAGAAAGGGAGCCTATCAGCAGTTTGGTTCAAACAATATCACAGTTTTTCAGAATATTTTAATTTTTTTGCTTATAATACGCTACAGTAGAAAAAAATGAGGATATATTATTAACAAAGGGCCTTGTCTTGTCCACTTGATAAAATAATAAAATTTTCACCAGCACTTTCGATTTTAAGTAAAATATGTAGCATAACGATGTCATAAAATTTAATATAATAATACTTTTATTCCATGAGGTTGGTATAATCACTGATCCTCAATTTGCAATATAACACCTTTAACACCTTTGACACCATTATTGTTCTCACAATCACAATAAAATTCCTAGACTACAGCAAGGAACACACAGTAATTCGGTTACAAACAAAAAGAGAACAACCCATTAAAAGCTAACAGCAGCCATCGGCAAAACAAGATAGTTTGGGAGTTCATTGATAGCTTTTATGCACTGAAAAACTGTAAAACATTTTTGAATTTCCAATCTGACTGATGGTAGATTAAACCAATCGTTCCTAGAATTAAAATTATTATAGCTATAACAGAGTAATGGACTAAAATTTTCCTGGAAAATTAGAGAATCCTCAGACATGTTCCTACGCAAATACTGGAGAAGAAAGAATTTGTATGTATCTCAGAATTTCAGCAGATTCAACTTCCGGTACATCGAATTTGTTGACATTAAGGATATTTTATTCTCATCTCTTTTCACATTCAATATAACCCTAAGGGTTTCATTCATTACAATAGAAATTCGCTCAATTACGTTGTCCCTTGCGCCACCCCATATTTCTATACCATATATTAGTTGCGAGTACAGCAGTGAGCGATACAAGCCTAATAATCCTTTTCTTGGTAAAAAATTTTGCTACTGAATAAATTGCACCTTTAGCCTTACATAAATTGTTAAAAAGGTTGACAACATGATTGGAGAATTTCAGCTGATCATCCAGAATCACACCCAAATACTTGAAAGAACGAACCCACTCCAGAACCGAGCCGTTAAACAGAACGTCTGGTAAATCTAAATTTGTTTATGGGCTAAAACCCATGAGCTTAGTTTTATTTACATTTGGTGTTAATCTATTATTTGTAAGCCATGATATGAGGTTTAGAGTAAGCCTGTTTATTTTTTGAACTGCACCTTCTAACGTTTTGTTATTAACATAAAAAAACAGCATCGTCTGCAAACAAAATCACATTGGAACCAAGAATAAAAGCGGTATCGTTGATAAATATGTTGAATAGCAGGGGTACTAGCACCGATCTCTGCGGCACTCCAATGGTAATATTGCTTGTTTCAGACTGCAGGTCGTTCACAACTACATATTGCTTTCTATTAGTAAGGTAGCTCTTTAAAAGGTCATTTACTGCACCTCTAATACCATAGAGATCAAGTTTGTACAATAAGAGTTCCTTATCAACAGTATCGAACGCCTTCGTGAGGTTTAAAAATAAGCACATAGTAAAAGATTTTTCAGCAAAAGCAGGCAAGACATGAGAGACAAGATCAAAAATTGCTTGAGTCGTGTTCTTGCCACGTCTAAAACCAACCTGTACTTCACTAATAACGTTATTTACTTCACAATGCTGAGTAATGCGCCCATGGATGACTTTTTCAAAAATTTTATTGAAAACTGACAGCGTTGAAATTGATCTAAAATTAGCGACATCGTTTTTATTACCGGTCTTATACATGGGGATGACTCGAGCAATTTTCAGTATATCTGGATAAACTCCTAATGCAAGACATTTATTAAAGATAGCAGATATATATTTACTAATGTAGGGCATTACTATTACCAGATGTTTTGGGCTGTATTTCGTTTCTGTGATAAATTTTGTTTTTGATGGAACTAGCTATTGATAAAGTTTCATCCCACGTTACAGGTATAAAATTACATTCCGAGTCAACTCTACTATTAAGAACACGATATTACACATTGTTACGAGGTAATGATTACACAAGGTTACCAGCTACTGATGTAAGATAATTGTTTAAATGATTTGCAGGAGGAACACCACATAAAGGCTTACCATCTATGTGCATCGGTTGTATAGGGCCACCCGGGGTGCGAGAAAGCTAGTCATAAATGACTTTCTATGATTTCTTTATATAATTTGATGCATAATTTATTTGATTTAGATAATATAGACGCTTAGACAATCTTATCGATGCATTTAATACGTTACGGAAGGCTGTATAGAAGCGTTTCAAAATGACATTCCTGTGATACATTGCGAAAAGTTCGTATTTTTTCTTAATGAGTTTCTTGATGTCCCTGGTAATCCACCTGACTTCAAAACGCCGTGCCAGAGCACGTTTCAGGGGGAATGCTGAGTGATAGGCCAGATAGAGCTTCTGTAATAGCGATTGCAACTCGCTAGATGGATCTCCCCCACAGCAATCAGGCAAAGTCATCGATGATATACGGTTCACATAATTAGCCACGCTGCGAGCATCATTGAAATTACGATATGAGAATTGCTCTTTGCAGCCATAATCGGTGATAAAAATGGCATAGTCGGGCATATGATCTGTTAATTCATAGTTGACCACCCCAGACTGTTGAATTCCACCCATTGTGGTGTTAAACCATATGTGGTCGAGTTAAGCAAATTTAGTATTGACATTGTCAAGTGAGAATCTAGTGGGCAAATATATGAGAAAAAAAGTACCCAAATCCAGCCATAACTGATATGAATTCTTCAAGTGAATTTAGGTTATAAGGGTTGTAAAGATTTATATTGAAATCTCCGCGAAACACTGAGGGCACATTTTTAGGAAACTTGGGGATGAATAACGATAATAAGTCATTGTAGTCAGAAATAAGAGACATGGGTGGTCTATAGAAACATAAAAATTGAACAGATGTACTGTTCAATTTCAGTCTAAATGTCAAAACCTCGTAGCTGTCAGTCACCATTGACAGATCATCCAATTTTTCAGCTTCCTAAAAATTTCTAACGTACATAGAAATACCTCCTCCTAAGTTGTTGCGATGAATGCTGAATCGGTGATAGCCATCTAAGGAAAACGCTTGATCAATGTTTTCGGTTAACCAGGCTTCAGTCACTGCAATTACATCAAACACTACATTAGCCATTGACAGTAAAGCTTGTAACAGGCTGAAATTTCTATTAATGCTTCGTACATTAACTGATCTTATTGATAGGGAACTGTTAGGTACCGGTAGTGACTTCAGCTCACTAATAGTTGTACTTATGCAGTAGGGAACTGGTATATCTTGACTGTCTGAATCACAAAGTCAAAATTTAGTTTGTGACATTTTGCTTCATTTAGTTATCAAGGGCTTCTGTTGGGGTAACAGTTGTCTGTAGCTCGTTGAAATCACGGGTAGAATTTATCGCTATCGATCTCGTCCCACAGACTCTCCTATCATAGACAGTCCCGTTGAAGGTATATATAGAACTTATACTGTTATTGCTGACTTTAATTATTTAAGCTGATAATGAAGCTTTGCCCGGAGTTTAGTCAGGTACTCACTTACATAGTGGTCTCGGGGCTGCCCACCCTTGATGTACTGGAGCACTTTATTTCTTGCAGTCCTCGAGGCGAAGGAGACCCTCAGATGCGGAGCATCCTCTCCGACGGCTGATATCTCCAATACATCACTATCGCTGACCATGCCCATGTTGATTTCATTCAGATGCTGCAGTAGAAGATTCTTAGGGCCACCGGCAGCTCGCGATTCTTTGCTTCTTACAGCCTCAATGACGTTCGTCATTTTTCTACCCTGGAACTTCAAAGTCGAACTCAGTGCTTCCTGTTCAAGCTGGTCCAATCGTTCATCGACGTTCTCCGCAGACATCTCTCTGAAGTTAACTAACCCAAACGGATGATTCCCCTGTGACCCAGCGCTGATTCCAGAGGAAGATGGTTGAGTAGGCCCTTTGGCCTCAACTTCACCTGCTGTCACAACTTCAGCAAAGTCTTCTGTCGAGATTGGAGACCATTGATGTCGGGACGGAGCACATCCTTTTCGGATTCTAAGCGTTCGACCTTTTCCACGATGCGCATATTGCATGACCGGGAACTTTCAAGACATTCAATGACTTTTTTTTGGAGAAATCAGTGGCGTCAATGTCCCTTAGGTGGTCTTCCCGGTTTCTTTTTCAATGGCTTGTATCTTTTCAAAAACTGGACTATTTTGCATAGCTTGGCCATTTCATCTCTGGGTGAAAGGTCATCTGTTAAATTCCTGGTATCTTCAAGTGAATCCAAGACACTCGCTTCATCACTCGAAGAATCAGCGCAGTCAACACTCCTCATTGTAGTTACGCAGCTGCAGCACTTACTTTTCTTACAGAGGTTGACTTAATTCTGTCTCTTGAGCAATTTGCGCAATACTTTTTCTTTTCTTGGTCAGTACTGTAGCGAGATTGAGTCACTCACTACTCGCTTCACAACAACTGCACTATACAGGAAACACTCAATATTTACGTTTAAAGAGTCGGGTCACAAAAAATGAATGAATTGTCCAGACCTGTAGCAGACCCAGTCTCTCTCTTATTATTACGCTAGAGAGACACGCCGGACTAGCAATCAGAGCAATCTACCACCTGTATGGTTTGGGCTCATATCCTGCAATGCCTTACTGACCGTGACCGTGTATCGCGCCAGTAAACGCTTGGTAAAGGGGTGATTCGTAATTAATAACGAAGTAAAAATTTTCAAACTCGTTCAGAAGTAAGCAAACAACGTCCTACTGTAAAGATGAGGACTGTAAAAGCAAGGACCATAATTTTGTCTTTCAAAATAGCCAATACTTCCAAAAAGGTTCAATTTTTACTCTGATAACAAGGCCACAATTCCAAGAACGAGGACAACAAGATCAAGAGTCTCTATCCCATCTGATTACAACATAATAAAATACTACCAACATGTTAAATTTGACCTCTAATAACCCTGTCATAATTCGCAGTGATGCAGTGCAATATTGGCATTTTACGATTGCATGGCAGCGGCAGCAATCACCAGCCTGCATGCCCATCGTCCGCCACCAGGTCGCAGTTGGGTTTGAGTTCAGGCGTAGTTCAAATATTTATTTAGCATTAAAGTTCTGTACTTGAGCGTAATTCCCGGCCCTGACCGAGGCACCAAAGAGGAGCGTAAGTCAAGACTGGCTGCTGTTGCTTGCTCTTCGGGGCTTTAAACTTAGCATTTTACATAGCAGCATAATTAGGCAATTCTGCCTGCACTCGCACGCGCGCCGCTCCTGCACCGCCAAATTGGGTAGTGTTGGAGGAGGAAAATCTGCAGAGCCGAGCAGCTAACTTGAGGCAAACCGTCCTAGCGCCTTGCCTTGTTTCTCTTCAGGTTTTCTTGAGAATGTGAACAGCGACTGCAAAATGTTGTTGCCGAGGGGGTTTATTTAATACTAAGTCATGTAGGTTGGATCAAAGAACATCTTGTCCCGACCGTAAATAAATGCATGGAACTTGCATCGGTTATTCTAGAACGCGACCTAATGCCGGGGCTACATATGCATTTCTGCACCCAACTGGTTGCTAAGATAAGCAGCCAGCGGGTCGTTTCGGTATATATTTAAAATCGGTAGCATAGCTACCGTGGCATAAATTACGTCCGAGTCTCGCATCCTTGAATCAAGATGTCTGTGTAAATGCTACGTGTGTCCCAGCATAAGAGTAATAATTAGAGGCGATCTAAAACACAAGAAGTAAGTAGATACGAGTGTAAAATTGGCCAGCAGGGTCCGGAGATCCATTAAAAAAAATTTTAAGTACAGATCGAGGAACATAATCTGTCAAGGCTGATGAGACTACATAAGGTTAACCCACGGGGCGGGGCCAAGCTGCAGTGCACCATGGGTAATGAGGCGTGTGACCTCACAAAATTCAAGTACGGTAATACGCAGCTATTTTACATTGTTTCTCCATTTCATTTGAGCCTTCAGAGTGCCCTACATGTACTACAATCTTTATAGTTGCACAGAAATATGTATCAAAGCATCTATGATCTTTTTTTAGCTTTCTGGTGGATAAAATTTTATCATTATTATTTCGGAGAATGTCTGTAAAATGTGGCCCTAAGCTGTGCCGTCGCGTACGCGTCGTTAACAGATCCTCCGCTCTTAATTGTGGAAACTACCGCATCATTGGAAAAAATTATGGATTTAACATTCGCCAGTTTCCACAATATCGTTCCGAAAGGCAATTTAGGAGTGGGAAATACGGTAAGCTAATTTTTTTTTCTAAGTCAGTTAACGCGACACTTACTTATACTGCTGTAACTCACGCAGCGTATAAGTAGCTGATGTTTTTTTTTAATTTTACCGAGCAATTGTATGGCTTCTGCGTATTATGTATAGACTTTTGCTTTCATATTACTGCGCCGGAAGGAAAGTAATTTGTTTCTCTGATGCTTTAATGATTTCGAAACAAATCTTGGTAAAAAGTTCTTCTATCCCAGCGTTTAATCATACGCTTCTGAACCATTTTTTATTGCAGCAATTTGAAATTATAAAGGATAGCAGGTCATCGGTAGAAGGCAAGAATAAATCGAAACATATTGGTTTTGAACCAAATAATTCCATCTTCAGAATGCCATATTACTCTCGATGAAACTCACTCGTTTGATTGCATTTTAAAGACAATAATCTTGACTCCAAAAGTGCTTCTAACACATGCGAACATTTGCCGGATTCAATTCATGTGCTCTAATAACACCCTTGGAACCAACGTTCTTTCAAAATTTTATCCTTCAGAAAGCTACAAAAGTTCGAAGATGCTTTGATACATATTTTTTGTGCAACTATAAAGATTATAGGACACGTAGGACACTCTGGAGACCCAAATGAAATGGTGGAGAAATAATGTAAAATAGCTGCGTATTACCGTACTTGAATTTTGTGACGTCACACGCCTCATTACACATGGTGCACCGCAGCTTGGTCCCGCCCCGTGGGTTAACCTTGTGTAGTCTCATCATCCTTGATAATCTGTCATGAACCTATATACAGTGCGTTACCTTTGATTATGCAAATAGAATTTTTTTACTTATTTTTCAAGATAAGTGTCAATTATTTAAAATGTTAATAGTAAGTTAGTGCACAGGTATGTTATAACTATAAAAACAACTAGAAAAAAAGAAAATGGAACATTTCCCACGTTTTGGCAACATTTACTTATCGCACGGGGTTCTGCTGTTACCCCAGATTATGCAACATCACTCTCTAGTCAACATGGGCAAGAAATGGGATTTAAAAAGTGAAGAAAAGATCAAAGTTACCTCGTTATTGGCCTCTGATAAGACAACACTCGAAGTTTCCAAGGAGTTACAGCGTGATCACCGAACAATTAAGGCTTATACAATTGAAGGTAAAGTCAGCCTGAAAACTCCGGATAGAGGCTCTGCGAGAAAATTGAATACTCGAGATAAGAGACATTTGAAAGTTTCTATCGCTAGAAAACAACTTTCTACAAGTAAGGTAATAGTTGAAGACGCTGGAGCCCCAATACTAAGCAGAAAGACAAGCTGTGAGGTTCTGCAGAAGCTAGGGAAAGTGAAAAATGCAATTAAACGACCACTTCTAACAAAAACTCATAAAGAAATTAGGGTCAAATGGGTTGAAGAGAACATGAAAACTGATTTCTCCAATGTCATATTTACTGACGAATGCAGAGCCCCTCTTGATGGTCCAGATGGATGGGAGTCTGGATGGGTCCTCCATGACCGACCTCAACAGATACGGTTTAAGCGTAAACAAGGTGGTGGAGTTTAATGTTTTGGGCCGGGATAGTAGGTGACACCCTTACTGGTCCATTTGAAGTGGCAGAAGGAGTTAAACTGAATGCAGAAAGGTACTGCCAGTTTCTTGAAGCTAACTTATTCCATGGCTTGATGAGCAGACTATCACGCGCAGATTCAAATTGGTATTTCAGCACGATAACGCTCCCTCACACAGAGCACGGTACACTGCTAACTGGCTTACGGGTGGAGGATTTGAAGCAAAAAGGATTATGACCTGGCCAGCGAATAGCCCCAATTTAAATCCCATTGAGAACCTCTGGGCAATGATCAAAAGGAAGGTCTATGAAGGTGGTCGGCAGTGTTCGAGCAAAGTAAGCCTGTGGAATGCAGTAAAAACAACAGTAGATTCTATTCCACCATCTGAAGTATCAAACCTGACAAAGTCTGTTGATAACCGCCTTAAAAAATCATGAAATATGGAGGTTGCCATCTTCAACATTAACTAGTTAAGTCTACCACTACTGACAACTTATTTCAGTGTTTATTGAATAGCTTTAGTTATAATTTCTTGGTTATAATTTCTTTGTTTAATAACAATATTCCTGTTCACTTGTATATATATCCTCTTTATAACGTTTTTATTAGTTTGTTGCATAATATGAGGTAACTGTAAAAAACTCGTAAATAAGCAAATTGTATGATAAACTTAACCAATGGCTAAATATTTATTTTGCAAGTGCTGTTTATATTGGCAACATAGCCATACATTTAGTTAATATTGATATTTCAAAGTTAGACACTCATCTTGAAAAATTGAGTAAAAACAGTCTATTTGCATAATCAAAGGTAACGTACAATATGTATTGGAAACATAGCCATACATTTAGTTAATATTGATATTTCAAAGTTAGACACTCATCTTAAAAAATTAAGTAAAAAATTCTATTTGCATAATCAAAGGTAACGTACTGTATCGGCAAAATAGCCATTCATTTAGTTAATATTGATATTCCAAAGTTAGACACTCATTTTCAAAAATTAAGTAAAAATTCTATTTGTATAATCAAAGGTAACGTACTGTAGTAGGAAATACTTATTATCACTTATCGTAAGACAGCGAAAAATATAGAACACAATGGAAAGCAACAAAATTAATACCTCCACTGCCTAGCAAGCCATAAAGAGATCTCCAGGTGCTTGGATTTATCTCTCTCGGTCAAAGACGACTCAGGCAGCAAATTATCAGGGGAATCTAGATTCTTGAAAGTTTTCTGACGAAGTCCGGTTGATATTCAAGAACTTGAATGGTTTTAATAACGTTGACACAATGGAACTCTTTGACAGATGTTGCTGGTCGCCTTTGAAACCATAAAAAAATACCGACAACTTACGAATGCAAGGTCAGCAATTTTCTGTAACACTTGGAATAGATTGACTCTGCTCGAAGGCTGCTGGAGCACAGACAGGCAACACAATAAAAAATCGGCTACACAAGACTGGGATAAACACCCTCCACTGCTACGCTCCCGTCCTCTATGACTCATCAACTCCTAACTGCTTTAGAGACAGCAACGTGTCATTAGCTTTCATTACCAATTTAATTTAACGTTTCGCAACTCTGACCAATCTGCTGCAACTGCTCATATTTGCATATCGTCTCATTTTATCCTTGGCATAATAGTAACAGCTTGGAAAAGCAGCTGCCTGGGTCTCGGCTCCTTCCTGGAAATGGGTCTTTTAGTCCATTTATCTATGCACGAGGTAGAGTGCTTGGTCCATTTCTGGTCAGGAATTACATCAGTGACCTTGACCTTAATATCCACACTAAACTCTGTACATTTACAGATGGCACTAGACTATATCACAGTGCCGTACCGACCAGAAATAGCATTGAGCTCCAACAAGAGCTTGACCGCCTCATCGAATGAACTGCTACATGGAAGAAAAGTTTCAATGTCGATCAATGTTTGGTATTGCACTTAGGACCGAAGAACGCTTCTGCCAAGTTGAAAAGCAATGGGACAAAATTAGCTGCTGTTGCCCAGCAACGTGACCCACGAATCACTTTCACAAGCGAATTAAAACACAATCAGCAAGTGGACAAGAGCGTCAAAATGGCTACAGACTTCTGAGATTCATTACCAGGAATTTTGAGTACAAATCTAAGGACACAATAGTTCTTTTCTACAAAGCGCTAGTGCGCCTTCACGTATAGTTTGCCGTTCTGTACAGGTGGGCACATCAGAGCAACGATATCAATAGAATTGAAAGAATTTAGCGCAAAGCAACAAAATTAATACCTCAGTTGCGAAACATGCCATACAAGCGTCACCTACAAGATGTCGGACTAATTTCTCTCGAACACAGATAACTCAGTGGCAACAGCTTAAAACATTCAAGTACTTCCATGACTTTAACAACGTGCTTACAACAGGAATTTTAATAGAGACGTTAATGATCGCTTTCGACACAACGACCAAAAACTCAAACATCAAGATGCGAAAAATTACTCTAACCAGCAGTTTTTTTCCGTATTTTATAGTGAATATTTGCAACAGACTCCCTTCCAAAGGCCGGTGCAGAGACAACCAATGTGTTCAGAACCCGTATTGACAAATACTGGGAGCAACGCTCTCCTCGGATACGAACTCCTCCTCCAAGACTGTTCAACTTGTAATGTTCACACCTTTAGAGGCCAACCTAATTCATTATCGTTGATGCCTCACCAAACTTTGCAATCACTTCCTTGGCTGAGTTTCTCAGATATCGAAATGAATTAGACATAACGGCAATAGCTCATATAGGGCAGGAGCGGGAGTTCCGGTTGCTCTCTGGGATTTGGATGCGTTGGTCCGTGTACTACCAACCATCTAATGTGATCTAATAATCTTTCTAATCTATTCACGAATTAGATTACTCCAAGAAAAAGCTTACTTACAAGTTAGCCCATCCACAGATGTGACATTTCTTACTTCTCTTTCTATTCACCGAGATGGCTTTATATACACAGCCCGACCAGACTAGGCGGTTTTACGATTACATACCAGTTAACCCATTGTCAAAGGTAGCCATACCTAATTAACAACGAATCCATTGTCTCTATAATGGCTGTAATTACGAGCGAGCTCATTCTCAGAGATACCTTAATTTACTGGTTACATTTTCGTTGATATGATTTTATATACTAAGTTAAGTTAAGCAATCCACACTGGCGGCATTACTGCTATAACATTATAAACCATTTACTTAGGAAGCTTTTACTAGTTACCTGCTATCTCTTCCCTGAGGGGGCTTTCTTTACTAGCTGCTTTCGTTGACGTGGCCGTAATTACCCCTCCACCAAAGTATGGCAAAGTATTTGGAAGTATTTATTACTTACCGCTTAGTTGAGGTGGTTTCACTGAGTATGTTAGCTCTTCATTAATAAGCATCCCTTAATAATAATTTCATTCAAAGAGGTTTCCTTAGTTATTGGTGAACCTATTCACTGATATGCTTCTATAATTCTATTACGCAATCTTTCACTACTTCGAGTAATGTATTAAGCCGCGTCTACACGATCCATTTTTTCATCGATCACAAACACAAAAATCAACAATCAAAATCACAAACAATTCGTCTCCTTGTCCCAACGGCATCAGAAACAGAAGCCACGAACACAAGGTCACTGTAAGCGAATTCAGCATTCCATTACTATTAATCGATATTCCAAACTCACTTTATCGGTCAGGTATTTATTTTAGTTGTAGATGCTGATTGGCGGGTAAAACTTTATATATACTGGCGGAAAGTATAGCTAAAACTTCACTCACTGGCATCCTTTCAGATACAGAAATGCAGAAGATAGAACAATAATTTCTTATTTTCATTTATAATTTTTTTTAATTTTTATTGCAATTCACACTGTGTACATCCGTTTCTTCCATTAAAACGTAACTCTTGCTCCATTGTAGATTTTACGATTGAAAAAAATAAGGTACAAACGTAACTTGAGGAATATGCTACAGTTATTAATTACTAATTGGCAACATATAGTTGCCAATTGCTTCCCGCTGTACAGAAGTTCGAATCAACATAAACAGAATTCGCTATGCGGAGAAATTTAAATAGAAAATGATGATTTAATTAGTAAATATTATATTTAAAACAGATACATCTATTTACAGAGCGAAATATAATTTGCAAACTTTTTGTGATCGTGATCGAGCTCAAAGATTTCCCGCACTGCTAGCAATCAAAAATCACAAACTTCGAAGGCTCGCGCGTGTGTTTATCAATCAAAATCGTTCCGCGATCACAAACTTCGACAAAAAGATGGATCGTGTAGACGCGGCCTTAGATGACTAACAGTGCAAGTGCAGCAAGAATGACTGCAGCTGAAATCTAAGAATAGCGCCATGAAGTAACAAAAGGATTACTTGATAAAAGTAGCATTAAGCCAAAGGTTTAATGGGTCTCCTAGGTCTTTGGAATGCCATTTCTTTTCGTCCGGCATTGAGAACTTCCGTAGCATTGCCTCTTTTCTCTCCTCTAACTCCTCCCAGCAGCAAAGAAAGGACCAACTTGTTACAATTTAAAACTTTGTAGTGAGATGGACGAGAGACCATCGCCAGATCAGGGGCCAACCGAGGGGGCTTTTGAAACATATTCCCAGCTAATCACGTATTAGGCTCTCGCCGAGGACACATTGTTAGCCTGACGATATTTACAACTTTTCTCTAAAAAATGCACTGGTCTTTTTACACCAAAGTTTACAGTTTCGGCAACTTTTATTTACACTCTGAGTTGAATACAGGGATCAGTAATTTTAATTTCTCGGAATTTTTTCTCGAAAAAGTAAGATAGCTAACTCTCGCGAAAGGCGAGTTTTATCGAACAAAGGGTAGTAGCACTAGTCACTACTCTTCACTATCTTTCTAGTACCAGTGATAGAGTAAAAAGCGAGTTTTTGCGAGGCAATGGGTAAATAAATAAAGATATATATTATTTTTTTTGGGGCCTGGCCACTCACTGTGTCTCTGTGTCTCTTCATAATAGAGTTCCTAATAAAGTACCGCAGTACTTGTTTGTTCTGATCTCTGACAGTGCATTAACAACACGGTGTAAAGAAAAATGTGACACAATTGTACTAGTTAACTTGTATTTCTCGCCCGTAAAGTTATTTACTTTTCTTGTGGCCTTGCAGGTACTTGCATCATTGTATGGATTGCTAACGAGTAATGCTAAATTATTTCAAACTAGTGGCCCGGGCCGTCATTATGAATGACGGTAGAAAATTAGCACCTGAGGAAAACCATCGCGATCTCCTGTGCTTATTACTATTCAGAAGGCTTCTTTAATGAAAACTCAGCATTCTGCCTGAAACATTGGATATACATATATATTATGAGGTGTAGGTAAGTGGTATCTCCCGTAGCAACTCAGAACAATGAACATCTCCAGACACTATCATGCAGGCAGGCTCAGGTCCCTAGGCTGGAGCGCAACCCCCGTATCCAAGATACCGTCTTCGGCACCTGAATTTTCTCCTATCTTATTCCCATAGAGCGTGACAGGAAAGATATAAATATAGTTGTAAATAAATGGATAAATAAATACAAGACTTGAATCAGAATACAGTATAGTAAATGGGATGTTTATCTGTATGTAATAAGCTATCATACCAGCTTGCCAGTACTAATGACCTATAAACAAACAGCGCCTTGTAGAACAGTACTGGACGGCGGGCAACAGCCCTGCGAGCTCCAGGGAGTCGTTATCACCTCCCTTGGGTACCGCACATTCGGTATATTAGATATTTTTATTACGTAAGCGAGTGATCATAAGGAATGGGAGCTATCGTAATGGCAGTGGATTATCACTACATTTTTGCAGCAGAGGTGTGCAGTTGCGGCCATACTGGTGGGCCCTATCCCCAAAATAGGGAGTTCGATACCGATTACAGCAAAGATTGTGTGCACGAGAGCAAGGGCAGTAATAAATATATAAATATTTTGGGTCCCTTCGTGAGGTCTTTTCTGAAGGCCACATTACCGTACAAGGTTTGTCATTTGGCTCAGCATATTTATGTATCTACGGTAAGTTTCGACCAATATTCAGGGTAAACTATACCTCTAAACTTTAAATAACTCGTCATTTTGAAAAGAATAGTGAATATGAAGTATGAATTTAATATAGTGACCGACTACAATGATCTCTAAAGGTGAGGTGTCACGATTTTTGAAAGTCCACGGACTTAATATTTATTAAAGAGATATGTATGAAGATGATACTATTGCTATAGTTTGAACAAAGACTATCGCGTGATAGAAATATATATGTTTGAAGTTAAATTTGAACATAATGTGCGTTTCGAATTCATTCGTAGTCATGACAGCCGCGCCCGCGGTTACGTGCACGTGTCCATCGTGTTGACATATTTTCACAAACACATTCAAAATTGAATACATAGAGTAAAACGATAGCAATATTCAAATGACAAAGGAAAAATTGTGGATTGGGTATGTTTGTTGTGAAGTTGTAATCCATTTATTCTTTTTTTTTCATGGAGGACACTGAATACGCGGCGTGACGAGTCATAAATGAAATGATGACGTTAGATTAGCTGCATATGAGACGAGTGACGAAAATTCTGGGAGATTTCAAATAGCAAGTCTTACTAAACTGGAAAAACGCTCTGAGGCGAATGCATGCGATAAAAAACGCAATGTCAAAGAAAAATTTAAATTGGCTTTTAAACCAGGATTTTCTATTTATCATCACTAAAATCTGGTCTCTTATGCCTCTTGGCAATAAAAACAATTCCCGCCAGTTTCTTGAAGATCCGTGCAAAACTTTTTGAGTTATTTTCTGACATACACAAGACAAACATATAGTCAAACACACAACGAACGAACCGGTCATCGTCAAAGTTTGGTTATTTGTGCCATTAAGTAATTGTAATAATTCCTGAAAATTTCATAGAGATCCGTTCATAATGTTTCAAGTTATGTAGTGTGAAATATAAAAACCAACTTAGAGACAAAAAGTCTGATAGATTATCACAAAAGTTGGTCAGTTGCTCTTTGTAACTTTCCCAACAATTCCTGTAAATTTCATGAAGATCAGTTCATAACTGAGCTATAACACTATGAAAAAACAGGCAAAAAAAAAGGTTGGATGGATCTTTACCAAAAGTTAATTATCAGTTCCTCCTAACACAGTACACCCAACACTCCATGAATATTTTGTAACAATCGATTCATAACTTTTTGCGTTATCCTAGTAACAGATAGACAAACTAAGAAAAAAACATAGACTTGTTGGTGGAGGTAATTACGAAAAATTAACGAAAACAATTATTCTGTAATGAATGGTACATTAGTATAGCTATTGCTTTTCAAAAATGCAAAAGTATAAAATTGATACACCACTTCTTAAGAAGATATATGCCATAATCAATAGTGAAAAAATTTCATCTGGAATTAAAGGAGCACTATGAGATCGTAGACCGCACAAAGCAATGCAAGGTTAACGAAAATTTAAATGGGACCTGAATCCGGTATTTTTTTTTTTTTGATCAACACTCAAATAGGGTCATTTGTTCCTCGTAACATTGTTAGCTGTTCCTGTCAATCTATTGAAGATCAAAAACAGACAAACAAACCAACAAACTAACTGATCAACAAAACATTGCCAAAATTTAGTCATTTGTGCCTCTTATTCTTCTTTAGAGTTTCTGTAAATTGCGTAAAGATCCGTTGATAACTCCTTGGGTTATGTTGATGATAAGCAGTAAAACACAGCTTCAGTCACAGTCAAACAGAGGAACAAATCTTGAAAACACTTTGGTCATTTACTCCTCGATAGATTCCCAGCATTTTCTGCAAATTTTATGAAAATCAGTTAATATCTTTGTGAGTCAAATTTCTGAGAAAAATAATAATATCTAAAAATCTTAGTAATTTTCATAAAGATTCGTCAAAACCTTTTTGAGTTATTTCAGTGACAGACAAGGAAAAAAACAAGCAATGAGCAAGATAAACTCAGGATTATAAAATATTTTAAGGTTCATATTTGTGCAAAATGTTGTCATTCTAGGCACACACTTGAGTAGGATCAACATTGTTTTAAAATTTAATTTTTAGAAATAAATTTTTACAGGCTAATCTCTTTGCTGATTTGGGGTGTATTTCCCCATCGTCATCTTCTTTCAAAAACTTTTTACCAAAAACTGATATCATTAACTAAAGGACTCTTGTTGTGAGTGTTGTGGTACTTTACAAGCTACATTTTTATTGCAATTTGGTCATTGCAATATTGTATTATATATTTATAAACTTTATACGATTATATCACAAATATTTACTCCCACTCGCTCCTGGAATTATCTAGCAGGAAAGCTCGCAGTCTTCATATAGTCGAAAAAGAAGAAAGAAAAAACATAAATACATCATGGGCTCGTGGAAGATTCGAACCGGGTACTCAAGTATAACTCGACTCGATAGCAGAGCCAAAGCTAAGAGAACATAAACGCCAGGTTGGCACAACTCGAAGTACTGTAGCGCCGCCCCTTCCCGTTGCAGCGAGAATTTAACTTGCGACGCTTAGCACTTTATAAGAAAGCTCACAACCGTCACGAAATAATTACAACCCCAAAAAATACAGATTTTTAAATCCACTCGCGCCTGCTATACTTGAGTCCCCGGTTCGAATGCCCTTAAAGTACTTATGTATATGTATATTTATTTCCATAACAATGATGCCATTGGTCATCAATCATGCTCTTATCTGATAAGAATTACGGTTGTGGCATTGGCTGTACTGACTTCTTTCTCAATATAAACAGCAATCATCCAGCCATGTGGGTGCAAGGTATCGCTCGCAGCAGAAGCGTAACTACCAGCATCATCAATAGAGACGTGTGTGCCTAAATATATTTACTTATTTATTTTGGAGAGTGCGGCTCATTAGTGAAGACAAAATACGGGATACATCACCCCGATACTGCTGTAATTATTTAACGGTATGGAATGGGCACATTTTGCTTCATTCATTCGTGACATTAATTATCGTTTTAGGCAAATACTGGAAAATTTTAACCATGTAAAAGCCTAGCCTGCAAAACGACAACATTATGGTTATTTCCCACAGTCGATATTTCAAAGGTGTTTTCAAGATCGATAAAATAATCTATTCATTATATAAACACTTCATTGGCTAAGTAAAATGGACTCTGAAATGGATATAAATTTATAATCGACTTTTTAAATAGGTACATAGCATATGGCAACCTAGTGTATATACGGATACAGATAATCATGAATATCAAGGAAAGGATCTGCTGATTCTCTAGCAAGAATGAATTCAGATGAGCAAAAATACTTCAACCTTCAGAACAGCTCTACTCCTCAGTTCACCGCTGTTCGGTACCCTAACCAAGCAGGCCGAGCCTCGCTAACTAGCCAATCATTTAACTGATTAATTATATGAGGGACGTCAAAAATTTCCATTCAGGACGAGGAAAATGGGAAATAATTACTTGCTTTCAAGTGAGAAGCCTTCCAAGAAGTAGGCACGTGAATACGGAGGCCATTATAGTCAAAGAGAAGTCCGTCCTCACTGATTCCCGGTGGAATTAAGAGGTAAATCTAGGAACTCCTTGAAGCTCATTTCCAGTCATCAGAGCGAGATGATGGAATGACAGCGAGAAAGGAATTATCGAGCTTATTCTAATTTTGTGCGAGCATTTGCTGCCGGCTGGTTGGGACCTCATCTTGGGACGGAGCTTCTGGCCTGATAATGATGCTCAGCTTACGTAAATTGTGATGGCTGGTTAATTCAGTGACAGTGACGGATTCTTGGAACTGTTGCAGTCTCAGATGTTTGTGAATGGGAACCCAGTTGTACAGAATAATAATTTTATTGACAGTCATACTGTATAAAAATAGGATCCTGTAACTACATGCTTTGTAAATAAGTAAATGTACGATTGTTACACATGCGCGCATGTAAAAGCCTTTGGAAGTAGGACTATTAAAGCTAGTTAAAAATTATAATTATCGTGATATTCCTGTGTTTTTTTTTTCAATTTTCGTTTCATTTTTAACCCTTTTATAAGCTGACTCAACGAGAGGGGTGAAGAGGAGGGGTAGACGACATTTCATCCACAGATGTCATCCCAAACAGATCTCCAGGTCCCTTCAGATACCAAAATTGTGAATCAGCCTCCGGAGCGACAAAAAGGACCGGCAGCGTAAGATGAGGAGACTCGAACTCACCCATTGTCGAGTCAGGGGACTGAATTATTCAGTCATATTTTATTCTTGTAAAAAGAAGTTTACAGTACCGTCCAATACTAAGCGACAAATTTTCAACACGGCATAACTTTTTTCTAACTGTGGCAGGTACTTCTTCTGCTGCACACTACTAGCCAGTAAGATGTTGATTATTGTGTTAAAACTTGAGGCATGTACGAAAGATAATAATAAAAAGTTATTCTCTTTAAATTTATAACGCCCGAAACTAAAGGACAGCAAGAAAAATTTAGTTAATTTTTTATTCAGTTCGTATTTCTTTATTTACATCGAAGACAAAGTTTGACACTACCATTTGTAAATATTGCTGTTCGTTACATGATGGCACTACGTCAGAAAGTTGATTATATCCTGCGACAAGATATCATCAAGTTGCACGAAAATAATTTCCCTATTAGAGAAATTTCTGAGAAGGTAAACCGTTCGAAAAGTGTTGTGGGCAGAATAGTGAAGTCGTACGATGAAACCGGCTGTATTGGTGCCCCTAAAAAAGCCGGCAGGCCCCGTAAAACGTCAGTTAGAGATGACAGAGTCATCCAGCGTACGTCATTGATGGATGGTTTCAAGTCCTCAGCACGGGTCCACTAGTAACAAAGAATTCGATAAACAGCCTCGATTTAGATACCGAGACCCCGATTAAGATGTAAAATATTCACCGTTCATCAATTAATATAGTACTATATAGTGGACCCGTGCGTGAAATATTCACTAAATAATCGATATGTTTGCTTAATTCCTCTAGGGCAGTGCGGAACCTCCTCTTCTCTTGCTTGCTTCTTAATTTTCTTCATTGATCCTTTGTCGTGCTGTTATCCTTAAGTCTTCTATATTGACAGGCAGAAGTAACATCTTGAGCAAAACACTCCAACAAACTTAAACAAAATGGCAGCTTATATACAATGTGTTCGCTCCGTAGCAATGATACCGTTCATATCGTTTTTCCACCTCAAATATCTGTTTCATTGAGGTGCTAAAATTTTGACCTATGAAGAAAAAACTCCATCGTCCGAGGAAAACAGTAAGCTAGAAGAAATAATTGTCTACTGCCCGTGAAAACTTAAATTTCGTCGGTTTCGTTGACAATTGCATCAAAATGGGAAGAATAGCTCATGCAACGAAATCATCTGTAGGAAGAAACTACGAATCAAGAAGCATGAGAGTGCCAACGGAAACTTCAGATATCTTCAGTGCTACGATTTCAACTTCGGCAATGCAAGAAGTGCATTCAGACATAAGGTCGCACTATACTCTGCAGTAGATTCGATGTACGGAGAAGCTAATACTCGTACAAATCAGACTAAGCCAACGATGTCTTCATTGTTTGAATTTCAATTGTCCCGGCTTAAGATACGTTTACCATCTTCTGCAACCCGGCCTATTTTCTGCCTAACACTTTCAATGGAGCTTGAGAGGACGACCAGAGCCTCCAACCTGCGCTAAATTCCGCATATCTGTTTTGTTAAAGCGTGACAGAAAATGGACAAACGGATAAATACACATCGGTCTTTATTATATTGTAGATGCAGACAGCACAGAAAATTGATTAACATAGCTCCTATGTTAATCGGGGGCTTCCTGTATAGTACTAATGATGGGCATGCAATTAAAAGATAGCTTTTGAAACTGGCTTCCTTTAAAGAACGTGCAGCTGTAGTTATCGCTTCGGGTAAGAAAGGGGAGTGGCTGGGGCTGGACTGGGCTGGGGTGTTGGATTGACCCACTAACGCCAGAGCTCTTCACTTACGACATTGCATTACGTACCGTAACGTTGTTCTCGTCAATGCGACAGTGTTTATGCCGTAACCGTGTCTCTTTGCCGTGCTGCCTTCTGCTCTTGTTAAAGCCTTTATACTGCCGAAATTGTACCTGCGCTGGTTGTTCCCAAGGACCTTCAATAGAGAAGGAGGGAGCCTTATGGCCCAGTTACAGACTTGCCAGCGAGTCAACCAGATCTCTGATGGCTGAGACGCTCATTGGTGGAAAAGACGGGGGAGCACTGAGTTTCACGGGGGAGCAGCAGACGAACCGAGTTGCTGATATGCGATTGGTGCTTAAGTGACTGGCTGCAGCTATAAGAGACTCTACTGATAGACGATTGGTGCATGGGACAACTGGCTGACAGCCATAAGAGACTCTTGAGCTTCAACGGGCTAGGCTACTGGCTCCCTCCTTCTCTATACAAGCTCCTTGGTTGTTCCCGTTGTGGTTTCTGCGATTCTCTGGTTTCCTAGCGCGTGCTCCTAGTAAAGCCGTAGAGCGCTGCGTTAGGGAAGGCCTAACTAACATTTCGCTATTCTGGCAACTATTGCGAAATGTGCTGCTCTTCAATTAAGCGCTGTATGATAAGGACAAATATATTCTGCTCGTGTTATTTACCCTTCTAACGTAATTCTGCTGGAGCTATGACCAGGCCCAAAACAAAAACTATTAAGTTTGTAATTATTTATATTTCATGGCGTGGTGGCGGCTCTTCCCCCTACACTGTCTCCAGTTGTATTCAATACAACGAGGATTCGAGCACTTCACACTCATATATGCCCTAAAAATTTTGAAACGTATCACTGTGAATGTGTGTGAAGAATTTATTCATTTATTTAACTAACCAATAGGTCATAGAAAGTCAGCACAGATTCAATAGCTCTATTATTTTTTTTTTTGTATTCGATTGAGGGACATTCGGTTAAGATTCACAGAAAGAACTGCTGATTCGGANTGTCGTAATTATAAATTGCAGGCCTATTTGCGATACATAGATTATTCTTATAACGAAAGTCTGCTATAGTCTTCCTAAGAACTATTTTCTTTGAGAGGTCTCAAAAGAAAAATTTTATTTTCGAGGTGAACTGATATAATTAATAACATGCGGTTCACTCCTGATGTATATGTAGTAAAGTAAATAACGCAGAACAGCCTAATCACACAAGTAGTAAGACAAACCGCGCAATAGACATTAATCACAAGCTATAGCGAATCAATGAACTACCCGTAGAGTGTAGACGGAAGATC
>LQNS02278176.1:723568-756954 GCA_001587735.2 Parhyale hawaiensis | reverse complement strand
TATTTCATTCTGATTCGGTAGGTACCGAACCGCCGCCGATATCCAACATTCATTAGAGGATATTTTGTACTCGCAGCCCATGCCGCCTATGGGTAATCGATGCTGCATTTTTTGGTGCAAATGAGAGCAGGTGAACAATAAACTTGCAATTTGGTGCCCAGCACTTGCCGTGACACGCAGTTAAAGTAATGACAATAATCATGCTAAGATAATTTCTCTCGTGTTTCTTATATACACAAGTGCAGAAGAGTAGTGAAAATGATACCAACAATTACATCAGCAAACTTCCGTTTTCTTAGCTGATATCTCCGCATCAAAAACTCTCAAACGAAACTTACACAGTTTGCCTGTACCCTTAAATATTGATAGTGAAGTGGCATCGTCGAAAGCACTGATACACTGGTTTATTTTTCTTCCTACTATGAAACTATCGGCGTTACTTTGAGGCTCGAATTTTCCTCTATTTTATGGCTGCAATGCGTATCATGGAAACCATGGCGGCACTACAACAGCGTACAACGTCAAATATTTTTTAACTGCATTTAATCATTTATAACTATGTATGTTTAAAAATGTTGATGCATATATTTTCCTCCCACACTCCAATGAAAAATGGCACAATTAGGACAGGTTGGAGAGTGTGCGTGGCTATTCAGCGCCGCTCCGTTGAAAACTGATACGTGGAAATCAGGCCAGGTTGAAGATCGTGGCACTAAGAAAGCCACTAAACTGAGCGCTCTTCTTTCTCTATACAATTTGAAATGTAAGCCAAGAAGAGGTCTGACGAACCAATATCTCGGTACTCCCATCGATCCCTGATTGTTATTTTCTTCACAAATTAATGTTTTCTTTGCTCCGAATGCACGATGCGCAATTCGAGTAGATGATCAACGAATCAAAAGATAAAATATTCTTCGCAGTACAGTTAAATAACAAAGAGAAACGAAGGAAACAGGATTTCGCTACAGTAACTATTTTACTCTACTCTGGACTAATTTCTTCCTTCGAAGAACTTTTTGTCAGAGAGAACAATGAAGTGCTAACGTAGCATATGAATACAGTTCATACTCATATTATGAGTGATGCTCGACTGCTTATTGCCTACAAACTATTCGCTGCACGTCACCGAAAGCAAGAAAGGATAATGATGCTCAGCAGAATTATACCTGAACGTGCTCACCACTTCCGATCATTGAAAATGACAGCAGAAGTTCCTTCTTTCACAACCAAATCAGAATTCCAAGTATTAACCAAAGAGCAAATATTATCGAATATTCGCAATCATAATTTTTGATCGATGGATGCGCTACTAAATATACAAATATATTTTTGAATAGATACATTATGCGAATTCTTGGACGATCGTGATGGTATATGAGACATCACTATCCACACACTAATAAGGCAAGGGGAGATTACAGCTGCTATTCAGCTGCAACGCCCAGTATCAGGAACCTGTAGAAATTCTACTGAATAAAAGAACTGTTCCTCAATCATGATGCTCTTGGACCCGTATCATGCTTACATAAGTTGAAAAATGTCCCAAGTCAGGTAGCTAGTGAATTTTCTGCCTTATGACGAGTTCCCATTAGCAAGTTTCGTTGCCGTCACAGCCCGACGGCCAACGAATGACGCCGCTAAATACTGTGACGACTGACTGCGCTAAAGCGAGCGACGGCAGAACGCTACAGGCCGTATTTTTGACGCCGTCGACACGAACCTCCGTGTGGGCTTTGTTTCATCAAACGCCTGAATCCCTTGAGTTTCAGATATAATTTGGACACAAAACAGTGTTGTTTGCATACATAAACACTTCATTTATCTAAAATACCTAAAAAGCAGCGAAAATGTTCCAAATATGATGAGGCGCATCACCGTCTTGGGCATTAGCGCCCTAACGTTCGAATGGGGAGGGTAAAGTAAACGATCAAGTAAACTTGACAAGTATGTTTGATCAAGTGACTTGTTCAAGCGAACTTGACCGTCTGTATGATGAGACTTGATCAAGTATTAGACTTGACAAGTCGCTTGAGGCATGATTGAATTTGAATCATGTCGTCAAGTCTGGACTTGTTCAAGTCAACTGGACTGTGTGTATCAGAGACTTGATCACACTTGAACGTGTCAAGTTTGGCTAGTTGTGCTCACGTGAAAAAGCTCGCTGTTTTCGGCAGTGCTACAATACTGTTACAACGTTAATATGAATAACATCGAGCTACGTGACTGCTAAACGGCTTGGTAAAGTTTCACGCTATAGAATTCGAGGCTCTGGCTTGGTAGTAGCAGGAGGCAATGGTAGACTAGTTTAGATCTTCATAGCTTCTTCCAGTAGCAAGAAATCGCAGTGTTGCAGTCAATCTTCGTGGGGAGAAATTGCTTCTCTCATGTTTGTATTGGTCTTTGCAATTAAAGGTGTTACCAGTGACAGCAGATGTAAGTATGTCGCTTCGTTCATTCGAAGGTAGTTGTGCCAAGCACGTGGATAGATCTTCAACTCCGCCAATAGGTTAACATGAGAATATGTTTTCCTTTTCTTCACCCAATCTTTGCACCCCTCCCGCCGGTTCTTTTCAGTTGCCGTTCGCTTGGCCACAATACTGAAAGCTGCCAAGGCAAGAGCGTCGTCGTCTGCACTCGACATTGTGATTTAAACTGAAGACTTGTCAAGCGTACCTGACCGTGTGGAGGCGAAGGGAAATATCACAATACTTGATGAAATACTTGATCAAGTATACTTGTCAAGTTTACTTGATCGTGTGTAGCCACCTTTAGCTAGGGGGAGTCCAGTACGTGGACTTCGGCCAGCATGTTCGGATACCCTTACGGAAAGCCAGCGGGAAGTGAATCCCAATCCCACGTAGCAAGCTGCACAATTGGCACAACTAAATTCATAGATAAGGGATTGTCTCATGCCGACAGGAAGCACGTCCTTGAATTTAAAAAATGAACCAATAGTATACTTATTAGACAAAGTTATTCTAAAACGGATGTTGCTGAAACATTGGTTTAATATCTTCAAGAGCTCTGCTCGTAATTCATCTGACTGCGGACCAAAATACGGGAAACTAAAATTCATGGTATGCTGTGTTACTTCAGAAGGAGACGGTCGGCCGGAGAGAGTATTATCTAAGAATTTTTTTAACATGGGAATTAAAGAGTCATAAAGGAAACCTACTGGCATTAAAGTACGCACTTAAAAACTGCAGTTCGTCATGCAAATGAAAATAGTTATAGAAAATCTTATAGGCGCGATGCGAAAGGGTTTTGATGGTATGCAACTTGAAATTACGTGAAACGTAACTAAAGAAACTCATGCCTAAACCCGAATGTGAATCATTGAGGAATACGGAAGTTTTGAATACTTGATCGTAATGTGTAACACACATGTCTAAAAATGATAGTTTATCATTTACTTCACCTGTCGCATGAAGGATACCTCAAGAAGGCCCAAATTTCCCTCTTCTTAATACCAATGAAAGCGTCACGGTCGTACTAACAGGCGGAAAGATTTATAATTATAATATATAAAGACATGACATAATATCTGGACGCACAGGAACACATATGAGCACCTTAAAACTGTTACGAGAACCCACCTGAACATGCAAACCAATAACCAAAATTTACTCCGAAGTATTCAATGCATACTCAGTCCATCCGCTGATGCATGCAAACGACCACAAACACAAAGTGCGGACCAATACAGCCATTTTTGCTAGTATTGCCAGAGCCACTGTGAATAACCATTGCCTCTTTAATACAGCAAGTGGCTTCTTCTATTATGAAAGCTAAATTACGCACAGATCAATGCTTGTCCACAGAGACACGAGGCTCGGTATAAAGCAAATCAAACACAGAGCACAAGAACAAAGGAGTTCCTACCGACCCCAGCTGATTTGAACAGCAGGTGATGTGGTACTGCTTTTGCAAACTGTTCTATTAAGGGTAAAATAATGAAGATACGCATGAAGCCATTCAACTGCCAGTTCTATTGAAGCCTTCCGAATGAGTGCAAGCCTTACAACGACAGCCAATCACAAGGCGAAATATGCGTGAAAAACTGTCGGGTGCACGGCGCCCAGCTCCAACCTCACCGACAGAAACAAAGATATTCTTCACATCGTATTTCCCGCACAACATATACGGCTTTACGGTGGCCAGTGAAGCCATGTATTATCTCGCTGGGTAGATATTTCAAAGGAACAGGACCGAGCGCAGATTTCATGTAATAAGATATTACTATTCGGTCTCTATGCAGCCGCGCCCTATACGTATCTGTGAGTAAATGCGGTTTTGCAATATTCATTATGTGCATCTGAAGCATTGAAGTGTAGCCACAATTTCGAATATAGTTATAGTAATGGACGTATAATTTTAGGGTGCGCCTCATATATTCTTTTAAGCATAAAAAAGTAACAATTTTATCAGCATTTAAATACCCATTCAGCGTATCATAACTGATGACGGAGTCGTTTTCAACTTACATGCACTGATGCAACTACAAATATCGAACAGTAACCTGTTTCTTCACCAGTGGATCACTACAACTCTGAGCAGGAGATACTGTAATACATAACAGCTTTCATCTATTAAACAAAAACAGGAAAATCTCTCGTGCTAAAAATTACGTGCCCGTGAAATTGTTACATTTATTTCCGCAGTCGCAGTACAACCGCGGATTTAAAGAACAGCATGGCTCGTTTTTTTGAAACGAAGCTCGATGAGCGTTAAAAGCCACGGTCGAGCAGCACTCGGCCGAATCATCGATGTGGGTTGAGCACATAATTTTACCTTTGTATCGGAAAAACGTCACTCATCATCACAGAAACTGCCGGTGAGCATCTCAAAGAACGAGAAACTCTTTAACGAGAATTTTACCGCAGTTTGATCATTAGAGAAGTAAGTACGGCCGTTAACGTGGCTGGAGGCTCTTGAATGAGGGCATAAATTGCCTTCAGATGAGGACGGCAATTTTGTTCGGCCATCGAACATACGCAGCTCAAATTCGGCGATGAGCCGAGCGTGTAATGATCGTAAATGAAAAATGCCTGCATTGAGCACAAGGTAAGGAGGCTGCAGCCATAACGACGGGCGGAATTTGCGAAAGAATGCAACTTCCATAAGAAAATTTTTGCGGGCCAAGAGGATGTTTTACGATTTCAGCGTTTGTGGCGCCCAAATTCAGATAATAGGTCGTGACGAGCTGAGAGTATTGGGAGCTGCGGAGTTTCAAGGTTTATGGAAACAATAATGATAAGAATACAGTCTTGTTTATTAATAATGAAACTGCTATTACATTATTGGGTTCACAATTAGGCCCACTTTCACTTAGTTTACCGATCAATAGATACAGTATAGTAAGTTACGGGCTCAAAACAGTAATATTAAGAAACTAGAACACTCTGAAAGCGTTTGCTTCCGGCAAGCAAAGCAACGTTAACCAAAAATTCAAAGTGGTTCTAGAATCATAATTTACATTGTTCAAGACCAAAATCTGGTCGTATGTGCTTTTTGACAGTAATAACAGCTCCTGTAATTTTCTTGAAGATCTGTTCATAACTTTTCGCATTATTTTCCGGACAAAGATTCTCACAAACATTATTGAAACTCACCAACAGACCAGCCGAGTATAACCAAAATTTCACCATTTACTCTTCGTCATAGACCTAACAACTCACATAAATAACCCCAAAAAAAGTTCATAACTTTTTGAGTTATGATACTAAGAAAAAACAGACAAACAAACGAACGCTTGAGCGGATCTTGACCAAAAGGTAATCATCTGTTGCTCTTAACATGCCTATAACAGGCTTTGTATATTTCGTTAAAAATCCACCCATAACGTTTTGAGTTATCTTTGTGACAGATAAAAATACAAACAAACTCGACAAAAACATAACCTCCTCGGTGGAGGTAAACATAGTAAGGAAAAAACGTAAATTAAAATACGAGCCTTATTTAACATTGGCAGCAAAATAACCTATAGGAGCTTTTCTTGTTTAGCATAGCTCTTGAGTGACAAAGAGAATTTTACTCTTTTTTTTGCATTTAATTGTCAAGGAGAACACTGAGGTGATATGCATAACTGTTTCGAGTTGAATTTTTCGTGCTGGTAGCCGGTAACATACTATTAACATAACCGTTACCCGTGAAGGATGACGTAGCATTTCAAGAAGAACAATAAAGTACGGGCACGTGCAACTTGTTTCCAGCTCAACAATTAATGATTGTTGCACGAGCGTCCTGAAACTTTCGGTTGCCGAGGCTGCATTTCTTGGAAATCTGGGAAGCGCGACGCGGCAAAACAACAAAAGTTTCTGTAAAACAAGAAGACGGTGGGCATACCGGTACCTTTTTGCTAGAGATATAAATGGCATTTTCACTTGAATATTTTCTTATGAAGAGCTTCGACTCTAAATAGCGGAAGGTTAGGGTTTGCATGATAAACTAAAAAAAAACATGTTGGTATATTGATGCCTAAGAGAGTTTTAAGAATGTTATAGATAGCCTATCATTTAAACACAGCAATGCACTAGGGAATGGTAAACTTGATGTTATCGCGATGAGACAGTGAAGTCCTGTAAAGGAAAACACAGTGGACGTAACTGAGCAAATTGTAATGACATGCTCAAACTTGATAAAGCTTAGCATAGCCACATTATTTTCTGTCGAACACCATGATCCAACCAATGTATGATGGCGGTACGGTTTGTAGGTAAGGGTCTCCTCCACACATCGTATGTAGACAGAGACCCCCCTCCACTGATAGGGCAGACACTTCGCTATCCCGCAATGGGGGCGGTCATGCAAAGTAACGTTACCAACTGGAAACTCACATGCATTGGTACGTGCTGCAGATATGGGCCCACCAGGTCTCTCGGAAATTCACGGCTGTAGTCTACCACAGATTGCCCGAGGTATGGCGCCTTACTGACGGAACATCTGATCGACAAGTGCACCCCCCTTTCGCTTTCTCAAAGGCCAGTGCAGTGGCATAGTAGTAACTGCGAGCGAAAGAATTGCTGCAGGACGCTGCATTTCCGATCATAAAGAATTTTCCTCCCCAGCAGAGACTGAGCGTCAGACCTGCTAATACTGCGAAGGCAACGCTGACCACCGAGCTACCGGTGAGCTAGAGAATATTAATTAATTCAACAGACCGAAGTAATAATATTATTTTGTTGCACCATATGCAAAGATTACACAACCGAGGTTTTCGTTTCAGCTTAAATGTAGAAATTCGATCATTTGGTCTAGCATTTCACGGGAAAGTAGCCAGCACCTGAGCTAATTTGAGCATCTTCCGTCTTGCTCTAAACCTGACTGCTCAAGTGACACGCCATAGCTGGTTAGGGGCAGTTGCTTCTCTGTCTGCCCGCAGTATCCTCCAGATACGGTGCGAGATGCAAAAAGGGGAAGAGTAGCAAGCCTAAAAGGGCTACGAAAATTACATTCCAAATCAGTAAAGTGGGCCAATGTTGAGTGTCCAGCATTGGCAATCGTCCATGCGACGGTAATCAGAGTGCCAAGCAGATGTGGTCTATATACCAGCGAAGGCTCTAGCGGATCTAGTCCACCAAGTACTCGAACTTTTAAAATAAGTGAGGTCCTCGCAAAGTCCCACCGCCAGTCGCACAACACGACTTACCACAGCAACAGTCCCTAAACAGCAGAAATATACATCGCACAGTAGCCTATATAGTCTTGCTTTCGCTTCTCTGCAGCGAGCTGAAATTACAAATAGCCATTACGGCCGGGCTTCTGTCCTTCACCTGGGCTGCGCACCACTGCCATGTTAATGACGCTGATGATGAGGGACCAACTTCACACTCGCAGCGAGGCGAAGTTTCCCTCGTACAGAGGACCAACTCCATGGCAAAGTTGAGCATACCATTAAAATTTCATGCAAGATTGCATCTTCATCTCCTGGGCATCAGCTTTTAAAAACGAAAAACTGTTCGAGTCGTAGAACAAGAGCGAAGGTGGCTGTGAAATCAGTGAACTACCATACCCGTACAACAGTCTAATTATTTGCCGAAATACTCATCAAAGAAGTTACGCAATAATGGCTGTCGAGCGAGCGGACCCTGGTGTCCTCATTCAACTAGGCGCCTCTGACGTGATAAAACCTTTACCCATCACAATCACTGAAAACGCTACAATAAAAACTATCGGGTATCGCAAAAGTCTTGTTACACTTCATTTTACATGTTTGCGATCCGATTTAAATAGTAAAAGTAATTCGTGTCCGTGACACAATCTTACAATTTATCGTTTTGAGGCAGTTAGCACAAGCACTAAACATTGTTGAGGTGCACGTGTGCCTCTATGGAAGCAAACTGAATATCAGTGAGACATCTGTTCTCCTCCACGTGGGAGTCAACGAGCCCTATATCACCAGGCGGCTAATGGTCAGACGGATGACCGTTCACAAAGTCGTTGAAAGGTAGAGGAATGTGATAACCTCGAAGATAGACCTCACTTAGGTTCACTGCGTGTTTACCACCGAGAAAACCATCTAACTAATGCTTGGGCCTCTAAGAGGCTATCGATGTCTGACTTGCAGCGGCCGTTTCGACGGAGAGCAGATATCGCACTTCTTTTTGCTTCCATTCTGGCATTTCTGCATCTTACCACTGTTTTCTGTAAAAAATAGTTCCGCGAATACACGAAGTTTTCAGTATCCGTTACGGAAAATAGGTATGACTTACTATTTAAGGTTGATCACACGCATGTAAAATGTAACAGTATTTTTTGCAAAACTCAGCATGACTACATTGAGCTTGAATGAGAGAGGGTGATGCTGAACGCACGCTAACAGAAGAAGCGCTACTCGCTGAAACGCAAATAGAATGCGCGCTTTGAAATAACCGGGAAAACATCTACGGGCTAATGAAGCACCAAATACAATTGATGTGAGCTTTTAAAATGACCACCAAAAACATTGGATGCTCAGTAGTAAATACTAGCACATGAAGTACAACTGATGCTCGCACCTCACCAGAAGATACCACTGCATCAGAGCTTCTCGTCCCAAGTCTTTAGCAGCCTCAGGGTCTAATCCAGAGACACGGCGAACTTCCGGGATTCTTCTATACACCGGGAAATTTTCAAGTCAACTTAGATTGCTCGCGTAAGACACCCGAATTAGGAAATAATCCTCACTCATTGAGAAGCGGCCGATAACCCGCGGGGAAGATCATTTAATTCCCGCCTTGGAGCAGTTTGCCAGCGGCAGCTATCGCCGTCTGAGATCCTTTCAGCACAGTCCAGAGCAAATGAGCTATGAAGGCAAGAGAAACCCATCCAGAAAGCAAAACTTTTTCTTTCATATTTTTGGTGGTAGGAGATTCGGCTGTTTCAGAGGCAGGCAAGTTTGGCCATTACCTCAAACGCAGGCCGCGCTGCCGACCGCCCGCCAGAATACCAGAGCACCAGATTATGATCGGTCTCCAGTCGAAGCCTCGGCTGCCTTAATAAGCACTCCAAGAACAATCCTATCGCGGCGCCGCCACTTGCACCATAAACTTTTGCTGCCGACCGAAAAAAAAGGAACGCACTCGACTTCTAGAAAAGGACTCCGTGGTAGGTTTTGTGGGTGGAGAGAACGCAGCTGACTTCCAGAAAAGAGCATCTTCGTCGGTTTTGTGCATGGAAAGGACACATTTAACATTCCGGAAAGAGTTTCGGGATAGGAGAGAATATACTCAACTTTCGCAAAAGAACTGCGTGGGAGGTTTAGTGAGTAGAGAGAACGCACGAGATTTCCATGAAGTTTCGCAGCAGATTTGGCGGTAACAGAACCGTAGTTTTATGCACTGCCACAATAAGTTCGAACGCCAGAACAAACTTCGTTGTCACTGGAAGGGCATTGTTGGAAACGCCGAAACAACCAAACACTCAGCCATATAAGTCTTAACACACGCAAATTGAATAACACTATGCAATTCTGTCTTTGACGAGAGTAAAGAAAGAATTCCAGACGACAAGGACACGTACAGAGTCAAACTGAGAACTATGAAGCGCAAGTGCTGCAAAATAAGATCACCGCGCATGGACAGGCAAAGTCAGAAAAGCAGAGGACAAACAAAAAGCGCCAGCAGCAAAAAATAAAAATGAATTCTTTTTGGCCAGTTTAATCTCTCCATCTTCTTCTTTTCTTCTTCAGATATCTCTATGATTCTGACGTAACGGCAAGAGCTCATAGAGGGCTGGAGCGTCAGTCCTGGAAGCTCTATGGGAATGGGCCTGTTAGTCTGTCTACTGCCCACTGCCTAATTATGCAAAATACTTCATCAATAAAGCCTCGAAGAGACAGGCTCAAAACGACCTTTTGCTTGCTTTAAATTCAGTAATTATTCCCACGACGATGACGTTTCATGCGAACGAAAAGCGTTACATCTATACTACTAATCATGTTTCGTGGGAAAGAAACGTGTTGCATAACACTGCATATTGACAGAAGATTCCTTAGCAAGCAGTTGAAAAAGGAATGATTTTGCCAAATCATCGGATATCAGTCACTATGACATTACCTGGCCATTGTCAAATCATGTGTGAAAAGTTCGTCGGTTTTCAGCGTACTGCAATATTTTTAGCTATAGCTAGCGAAGTGTCTTGAGAAGCATGCATAAAGTTAGTTGAAAGGTCGATCAGAACGAATTAGTCAAAAGCAAATAAAAACGTGGTGCATGTGATGTTAGTTAACTGTTTCAACATACATCCAAAATTTGAAGTAATTTTATAATAAAGATTTTATTTAAAAATATCACAATTTGAAAGAAAAACAGAGAGACACGAATGACATTAGAGAGCATTATAAGTATTTTTGGTCATTACGAGCCCTTCGGCTGTAACTGTAACTCTGGCTTCACTTTCTTTCAAAACAACCCTCTAAACACAATTCCCAGGAATTTCTTGGACATTTAATTAAAGAAAAGTGGAGTATTTTTCCAGCATTATCTAGAAAGCGCTGACGGGCTTATTTTAAGTAGAAACCCAAGATGACGGTCATCAATAACCTAAGTTACGACCCTCATAACGCGGCCACAGACTGGGCACACCTGAACTAACTTGAGCGTTTATGGTATACATGGAGGATCAGAGATGGGCACCTGTGGCCAAGTAAAAACAAAAAGTAAACAAAAAGGCCGTAGGATTGCTCGAACTGTGGACCGCGAGAACTTGTGTCAACTCTAGCAACAAAAGGAGTAGACCACCTTTGCCTAAGGCTTTCAAAAGGTACTTGACAAAATACCCCATCAACCGTTAATGACGAAATGTAAGCCCAAGGCATCCAGGGAGACTGTTCACAGTGGATCCGACCATGGCCCAGTGATCGGCAGCAGAGAGTGAGCTGCAAGGAGAGAGTAGTGACGGGGCGCCGGTCTCATCTGGGGTTCCACAAGGTAGAGCGCTTGGTCCACTTCTGTTCCTAACATCCGCAGCGTAATTAGTAACGTTGCAGAATACTAAACTGCGTCATAGTGCAGTGTCGGCTTCAATGTCGAATGATGTTCGGTAATGCATGATACCAAGGATCCCATCTGCCCTTCTGAAGATGAACGAGACAGAATTAGCAGCTTTCAACCAACAACGTAACCTGGGGATAACTATCACAAATAAACTACAACACTGTCACCGAATTCACAAAAGTGTGCAGAGTACTCGGATACTCGGATTTATTACCAGGAATTTTGAGTACAAATTGAAGGACACAATCATTCCTCGGTACAAAGCACTAGTTTGTTGTTCAATTCTGATTGTCACATAAGTGCAAAGATGTAGAAAATGAAACGAATCCAGCGCACAACTAAACATGCCATACAAGCGTCGCCTAAAGGAAGTCGGACCCATCTCTCTCGAGCAAGGACGACTCATGGGGTAACTAATAGAAACATTCAAGTACTTAAGTGATTTCAACGACGTGGATACAACGGGACTTTTAGACAGAGACGTTGATGATCGCCTCCGAAACAACAACTCGAACAAAAAAAATCAAACGAATAATAATTGAATTTCTTAAACCATCACTTTTTCTTGTACTTCATAATGAATATTTAGTAAGAGCTCCCCTCTGGAAGTTGTTGGTGCAGAGACAGTCCAAAGTCACATTGGCAAACACTGGGAGCAATACCCTCCACAGCTGCGAACTCCTCTTCCACGACTCACTATTAATGATATCTTCATGTGCCACAATAATTCTCTATCTGTCGTGCCCTCAGCTAACTTAACATCTACGGCAATATCTCATAGAGGGCCGGAGCGTTAGTCCCGACTGCTCTCTGGTCCGTCTGCTCCCAGCTATTCAATCCAATCTAGCGATTGAATTTAAATGACCACAAGCGCCCAGGTCTGTCTTGGATCCATGGATGGGATTGTTAGAATCGATGCAGACTTGTGGTCGACCACAAACAGCATACTGGAAATGTTGTCAAGAGCTGCCTGGTGTCTCGTGAAGACTGAATATCTTCCAATCATATACTATACAAGTCCCATACTATACAATAACTTAATTCTAAGCCGCCGCAGAAGCAAAAATGGTAAAGCCACTTCTGGGGCGGCCACAATTCTGCTAGGGTATTGGCACAACTATGTTAGCATAGAACATCAATAACGTGAGGAAGAAGAGACACAAAAATTCGCGGATTCCTGTTATACCGTACGTATTACAAAGAAAAAAAAAAGGTTTTCGCGTTTGGAATGACAAGCTAGAACTGACGACGACTCAATTACAGGAATTTTAGAATCAAAATGCTTATAAAGTAGCCTGAGTTATGACTTCAAAATAATTTTAAAAATACAAATGTAGAAGTTGCTTGTAGTAGATGTGTGATCAAATGATGTCGCGAATATGGCACATTACGTCACCTGAAAATCAGAACAAGGAAATGCGCTTTCAGTCTCCAAACCAGACTAGGAAAATCAGCTAGCTAGTTGGTAAATGTGAATCCTCTTGGCCCTGGTTACAAACTGTTCACTGTCTATAACCGTCGGCAGGGTATACCGTTACCAAACAGGGGCCGAACAATGAGCTGCAATGTAGTGTAGCGTGTACTGATACTGCTGAACCCGTTCTGTTTCCAATTCAACTCTGTAGTGATTAGCTGCACTTTGTGCATTTCTACCAGGTTGCCGTGATTTGCCTCTCTCGTGGTAATAACACTAAAAGAATTATAACATATAGGTTACGGTAGGAAAGAAAGCGTTAATAAAGGTGATTGCTTAAACCCCCTCATAGTCACTCCCCCAACAATCCAAACCAGGAAGCGATGATAAAAAAAAGAGAAAAAAGACTACGCGACAGGGCAGTTCCAGAAGAGAAGACGACACCAAAAAAGTCACATGACACCTGGAACTGTCGGATAATTCAAATGCCAATCCAACACGCCAATGCTATTGGGACTTCCATTAGCGTGTTGAATTTTATGAGCCGAGCATACCATGGCAGCTTACCTGAACGGACAGGCACTGAGTGGACGTAAGTATCACGTCTCATAGACACGCAATAGGCGCAACAGTCGCGCAACTCTGTAGTGTGAATCTTACTGACACGACCTTGACTTCCGTGCAGCAGTAAGTCACTAATAACGAGTTTCCGATATTGCAAAATTGACTGCCTTGAACTTGTAGCAGCTTCTTCTGCTCGAATTTTATGGTCTCGGCGAGAGTCACTGATATGAGTGCATGGTGATAGCTGCTCATCTTAAAAGGAATTTTAAATTGAGTGTATGACGATAGATACAAAAATTGGAAGGAGTTTATTGAAAACCATGGATTTGAGAGAAGTAGCGTCTAGTATCGTGAAGAAGACTGTCTAGAAGGTGTATAACATTTCAGGCAGCAGTCTTCGTCTTATGACAACACTAACTAATCCGAGTGTGGAAGAAAAGTGGTCAGAACTTAATTTTCGGTTATGGGGTTTAACCTTAACATTGTACATTCATATCGAGATATTGATGTTGCCAAAATGATAGTTTGGCACGCGTCTCTCCATACTCTCGCCTCCATGCCTTGTTTACATCGAGTATATTGAAAAATTTACCGGAACTAGAAAAGAACCTTGCCGTCTCTACGTACAATAACCTTAGAAATACCTCAGAGCTAGCCCAAGCTAATATGATTGTAGAAATTGACTTGCGTGCACTTACTTAAACGCATTTGCCTACAATTCAATTACTCCGCCTCAACCTCATAAACTGTGGTATAGTGAGTACATGCATTATTGCACACTTAATCTACTATCTAATGAGGGCCTCGTAATAATGAAAATAATAATAATAATAATAAAATCATTTATTTCTCATCTACATGTGCCTAACTTATTAAAGGCACAACACACTGAGGTATTTCAAACGCAATACCAACATGGCAATACAGACTTAGTACTTGGACTTGGGACAGAGTCTACCTGGTGTTATGGACATGGTGTAAGAAAGGGAATTTTTGGTAAAGGGAGACACCGGTTTTACAGGGTTTTTACTCTAGAGACGTGAAAAACATTAGAATTAGATTAGATAGGCGGTAGAACACGGGCCAACAGGCCCATCTTCATAAAGCCGCCAGGACCTATGCCCCGGCCCTCTATGAGTTATTTTCATATTTTCAGTATCAGTTAGATGACTGAGGAAAAAAGAATAGGGGGAAAACCTCAGCCAGAGAGACGATAATGCAACCACGATTTATAGCGTCTGTTGGATCGACTTGTTAGTGCAGCCAGCAGGCTGTGCGCTGATAATGATTTAGTGAACCTGTCCCACAGGAGAAGAGTAGCAGAGCTATGCATGTTTTATAAGGTGTACAATAATGAGAGACATTGGTTGTATTCTTCTCTCCCTGCCCTCAAGGTTCTTGGGAGAGCGACTCGAGTCGCTCTTCCAAAAACCGATCGTGCTGCGTGCGGAGTGCACTCTTTCACTTTGGAGGCTGTAAGATGTCGAACTAATCAGTTCTGTCGGTGCTTCGTGCCCTGGTCGGCTAAGGTTTGGAATTAGTTGCCGGCATCGGCTTTGGGTCGTATTGGCCTGCAGGCGTTGAAGTCAGCTGTTATTGGTTTTTTGCTGCATTTCCTTTAGCAGCGTTTTGGGCTTTCCGGTGTTGCATTATGCTTCATTACCTCCGCCAAGGAGGTTATGCTTTCATCGTTTTTGTCTGTCTGTTTGTCCGTTTGTCTATTTGTCTGTCTCTCACCAAGATAACTCAAAAAGTTATGAACCAATTTGGATGAAATTTATAGGGATTGTTAGGTATGTTAGGAGGAACAGATGATTAACTTTTGGTGAAGATATGTCCATCTGTTTGTTTGTCTGCGTCATTTTTCTCGATGCCATAACTCAAAAAGTTATGGATGGATTTTGATGAATTTAACACGAGTTGTTAGGTATGTAACAAAGAGTAGATGACTAAATTTTGGTAATGGTCCGTTTGTTCGTTGGACACTGTTTTTAATTTTCTGTTTGTTAGCCCAATAACTCAAAAAATAAGGAATGGATCTTTATGAAATTTATAGAAGTTGTTAGTAATGGTAAAAGACATAAATGATCAAATTTTGGCGCAGATCGGTTGGTTCGTTTGTATGTTTGACTCATATTTGTCATAACGTTTGTTAACAGTACAACTCAAAAAGTTATGAACGGATCTTCAAAAAATTGAACAAGCTGTTATTAATATAAAAAGGCACAAATGATAAGATTTTGGAGTTTATGCAAAGAAAATTATGGTTTCAGAGCCAATTTGAATTTTTGCTACCATTGGCTCACTTGGCGGAGGTATGCGCTTTTAGAGTGCTCTAGTTTGGGTTGTATTACCTGTCCGTGGGAGCTCAAGCGTGAAGTTTTAATAATAATAATAACCTGAGCATTGGATTTTGGACACGACAAGTTGGATGGGATGGAAGAGAGAAGATTATGGATTAATGCGCCTTCCGGAGCTTTGGCCGTTAACCCTACAAAGGGAGACCCCAGCGAAGAGTTATAACGGGAGAGGTGAGGAACAATGTTCCTCAGCCTAATCAATTGCTAATAAATTCATTATCTATTAGTATTTCGGATTAAAAATCGACAGGCATACTCTTCAGACAGTCATACATGAGATAAGATATAATTAGAATCATCAATTCAATGGTGAATTATGATAAAACACCATAAAATGAACTTTTCTAAGAGAACGCTAGAAAGCAAACAATCATATAGCTACATTCTGTACGATAACAGTGGCAGTTTGCTCAGCAATGCAGGCAGTGTGCATGTGCTGCGGGAACTGTGGGGTGCCTGAGTAGTATGTAATGATGCGAGATACCCGCTTTTGAGGGTAGGTTCCGGCTCCGCCTACTTCCGGTTTCCCAGACCCCGCCCACTTCCGGTTTGCGCCCCCCCCAGACCCCCGCTACACCGGTAGTGCATTGGCCGTTATAAACCAGTTGCTCACGCGCGAGGGGAGCCGCGAAGGTAGGTTACCCTCAAAAGCAGGGATTTCGCATCATTACATACTACTTGCCTGCTGTATTGCAGGGACTGTAGTGTCTATGTACGCAGAACAATCAATTTACTACGAGTGTACACAACAATATCGTCTATTCAATGATAGAGTATACAATGGACTGCAACTGCACTGATGTAGCCTTATTTAGCTAAGGTGGTTATATTTATCATAAATAACGTGTATAAAGCTTCGTTCTCCATCAGTAATTATAACCCTGGGATGAAGTTACATGCTGATACACAGAATAAACAGACGTTGACACGAACGGGGCTGCCGGCCGTAAGAATGCAGGGTGCAGTGTACTATCCCTTTGTAGGGACCATTTATTATAAAATCTATGGTATTTCCACTTATGCATGGTATTTTCGCTTAAATTTTTTCACATAATACGAAAAATGCCATTTTATGAAAAGTCACAAGTTTCCAGCAACTGAACTGAAATTTGAAAACAATAAATATGCAAGTTTCAGCAGGGTAAGGTGCAATACCCCTCAGGTCTCCCTTTGTAGGGTTAAGAGTTTGCGATTCATGGAGGAGGTGTTCGTAACTGCGGAGAGTGTCTCTCCCAATGCTTGTCAAGACGATTTTTAAACGCGTGGACTATCTCCGCACCGGCAACGTCAGAGGGGAGTCTATTCCAGATGTCTACTATGAAATAGGGAAAGAATTGCTGGCTTAAGGTCGTTCTTTGAGCTTTTTGCTTGAGTTTTTGACCGTTGTTTCACAGGATATCATTAACGTCTCCCCCCCCACCAAAAAAATACAGTTTTCATTACAAATTTGACTTAGTGATACGATTACTAATTTTTCAGACTAAGATACAGGTTGCAAAATTTTCAAACTAAGGTACAAAGTAGAATGTGCAATTTGGAAGATACGGACCAGCTGAATCTTTTGTGAAAAGTGAGAGACTTTGTTGCACTTGTCGATCAAATTCTCGGTCAAGTTATTGGTGCGTTTCAAAGTGTGACTGAGACATCTAGGTGAACTGGGGCAACTCAGGCGTATCTTGTAGTGGATATGTGAAATAATTCTAGAAATGATCTCTAGAGATAGAAAGTGCTTTTAACCAGTGTCAGTGCCGCACACTTGGAGATGGTTTCTCTGAAGAGATCGCCCAGTAATCTCGGCTTTAAGGTCAAACAGCAGTAATTGAAAAGAGATTTGATAAAAGATGTACAAAAGATAGGTGAAGATTTTTATCTAACAAATATTTCAATCTGTGGAGAAACATAAGCGTACCGTTCACGGGTCTGCATATTTGATGAGCATGAAAGACAAACATTACTACAAAATAATGTAAGTCCATCTATACTCCAATTATTTCCACATCATCAAGAGGTGTAATAGAGTTCTTAACGGTGCTAGAGAGTGGACAAAGCTGCTTGTACAGCTTCATAGTGCCAAATATAAAGCATTGGGTCTTGTCTCCATTAGGTTTGAATCCAATTTTACCGTACCGTGCTTTCAGCTGCCCAAGGCAACCTTCCGCTTTACTGCTCATTTCTTTCTCTTTAGTTGGTGATAGTGGAATTGTGATTTGAACCTTATTGGCATCCATGAAGAGAGTGACGTTGTGCTGTTGTAAAGGGTTATCGTTCGCGAATATTGAGAACAGAATCGGACCTAAAATTGATCCCTGAGGCACGTCATAATTGTTTGCAACGCAATGTGATTGAGCATAGTTGAGCATGACAATATGCGACCTGTTCAATGGTATCGATGCGGCATGGAATATCGTTACGTTTTCCCTTTCAATAACCGCTTTTCTCCATGGCCAACCAGTCACGTATATATAAAACCTGACATTATTGACTCACCGAAAAAAAGCCAAAACAATGGCACTGCGGTAATTGGGATGTGCCAAATACGGCCATAAAGGGCAATTCTCGCGCCATCAACCTTGATGTGAACCTAGGGTAAAACCTACCTAGGGCAACCTGCACCTCGGATATAAACAACAGAAAAGTACAGCAATTTGGCCAGTAGCACCGCCATTAGAGCACGGAGCCAATACTTCCTCATTCTACATGCAAGCAGATAATTGGTNTGTGAGCCTAGGGTAAAACCTACCTAGGGCAACCTGCACCTCGGATATAAACAACAGAAAAGTACAGCAATTTGGCCAGTAGCACCGCCATTAGAGCACGGAGCCAATACTTCCTCATTCTACATGCAAGCAGATAATTGGTGGAAGGCTTCAAATCGAACTACAGTGGAGGTCATGGCTGAATATGCACGGTACTTGATCGCTTCCATGCTAAGTAATACCAATACATGCGATGAAAAAGCAATTCATGCTAAATCATGCCAGTGGGTGTGGAGCCTATCAAATATAGTAAAATATATGTTGCATTCGCATACTAAATTATCGTAATTACATGTTACATAAACGTGTAATTTCAATATTAAAATTAGAGCACTCTGAGAGCGCATACCTCCGCCAAGCAAGGCAACGGTTACGAAAAATTCAAATTGGTTCAGAGACCATGATTTTCTTTGTTTCAACACCAAAATCTAATCATTTGTGCCCTTCAACAGTGTTAACAGCTCAAGTCTCTCTCTCTCTCTATCTCTTTTTTGTTTTTAAAGATCCGTTCATAATTTTTTGAGTTGTGCTGCTAGCAGACATTCGGACACACATCAGTCAAACTTACAAACGGACCAACCTATCATCACCAAAATTTAATTATTAATGTCGTTTAACATTACAAACAACTGCTATAAATTTCATAATGATCCATTAACAATTTTTTGAGTTACTGTGCTAACAAGCATAAAATCAAAAAGAGTGAAAAACTAACTAACGGACAAGCAAATCATTACAACAATTTGGTAATTTACTTTTCATGATAAACCGTACCTAACAACTCATGTATATTTCATAAAAATCCGTCCATAACTTCTTGACTTTTTGAGTTGGGCATTGAGAAAAATTAGGCAAACAAACAAACGGATAGACGGATATTCGGGTCAGTTCCTCCTAACATAGGTAGGTACCTAAGAATCTCTGTTATTATCGTTAAAATCCATCCATAACTTTTTAGTTATCTTGGTAACAGACAGACTGAATAACAGACAAAGAGACAGACAAATCCGACGAAACATAACCTCCTTGGTGAGATAATACATAATAGTATAAGAAGACAGAAGCATTCGAGATACTCAAATACATCTGTTCATCATAGCTACATTGTGAACAACAGGACATACATGATACCCAAATAACACAATATAAAAGTGTAAGGGTTACACCAAGACGATGCTTAAATATTGTAGAAAAAGATATTGGATTATGGAAATGTACCGAGTATTACGAGTGATGAGACTATTTAGGTTCCTCAAATAAGCCACTGATTTTGCATTGCGCAGTGTTGTCACGGTGCCTTCTGCTGTGCTGCGAGCCGTAAGTGTTCGTGAGGAGTGCAGTTTGAAATAGCAACATTCGGCAGACTCAAACATGGCGATTTACTATGGCATACAGGTCGCAACTGTACCTGTAGCTATACGCATACAGTAATATATATATATATATATATATATATATATATATAGAACCGCGGCTTGCATATTCCTTCATTTGGCATTAACAGATGTCACAGACATATCCACTGAAGCTTAGCTACTAACGGCATTTTGTTTTAGTTTTCATTCGATTGAAATTTCTTGTTTTATACATAACCAATCACCTGAGGAAGCCTAATGATCTAGATGACACCGGCAGTGAAGTTGTTGGCGTAGCTCAATTATTTCAATTTTTATATACTAGGTCATTTTTGACAAGTTGAAAAAACCAATACAGTCCTAATAACTGTATATGGATATAAAATAATATCAATCGCGACGATGACTCGTCAATTTCACAACTTCGTATACATATTCTTACAATTCCGTTAGTTTCCATGTCAAACTGCCCTTGAACATCGCGACTTGAGAGCGGTGGATAATTTTGTATCCATTAAATATTGATATTACGCTGCAATTTAAGTATCATTATCGTCGCTTAGAAACTTTGACCCCCTTCCAGTCTCGTGTAGCGCACAAGAACACAGCGGGAAAAATCCAAGCTGATAATTTACTCAAGTATCGAAAAGATTTTGTTCAACAGGAGATATTCAATGTAACCATGAATACTCCATCATCAGGGTGGCAACTAAAAGAGTAAAGTGCTCGAAGAAGTACTAACTATTGAGAATGTAAATGGTGGCCATTGGAGTGATGTCGTTACATAGGTACACCCTTTTTCAAATGCGACTGAATATTGCTGCATTGCGATCCAACATTCTTCAAAATCAATGACAATATTTCATAACAATGTGCACATCAATTTGAACCTTCAGCCCTAAAAATACGGCAATATGTTTCAACATCCGGTGACATCTCAATAGATTTCGACAATCGTCAAAACATGGAGACAATGTGAAATAAAAGTTAAATACTTGAAACAATCTACCAACTGGCAACATTTGCAAAGCTGTTACAAATAGAGCACTCTGAGAGCGCATACCTCCGACAAGCAAGGCCGTGGTCATGAAAAATTCAAACTGGTTTTGAAACTATGATTTCCTTTATACTAACACCAAAATCTTATCAACGGTTCCTTTTGACGGTAACAACAGCCTCTGTAATTATTTTGAAGATCCGTTCATAACTTCTCGAGTTATGCTGCTAACAAACAGTCTGACAAACATTAGTCAAACACACAAACAGACCAATCGTTCACCAAAATTTAATAATTTATGTATATCAACAATAATAACAATACCTGCTAATAAGCATAAAATCAAACACAGAGACAACCAAACGAATGGACAGATCGTCACGATAATTTTTCCATTTACTCTTTGTACTATGCCTACTGTAACAACTCATGCAAATTTCATAGAAATCCGTTAATAACTTTTTGAGTTATGGCATAAAGAAAAATGAGGCCAACAAACAGATGAACGGATCTTCAGCAAAAGTTACTCATCTGTTCCTCCTAATATTCCTGTAAATTTCGTCGAAATCCATCCAAAACTTTTTGCGTTATCTTGGTGACAGACAGGCAAACTCGACAAGGTAATTATCTACAATCTGATACTAATTTTCACTGGCTGTTAAACAACAACGGGCACAATTATAGAATTCAATACATGTACTATGTATGAAGGGCATCTACACAACACATTAAGTAAATAGAGCAGAAACAAACATAAATTGCGTTACATTGTTGAAAAAAATGCACAGTGGAGATTTCTGGAAATTTTCATCCTTTTCGTAGGCAGCGACAATTCGACTCGAATTTCGCTGCTCGTTTGCTGGTTGCGTAGTAGCATAAATCACTACATAGACAAAATGTTGTCGACAAGACTTTCAGCAACAACGGCACGTTACAAGGAGCGCGTGATGAACATAAAGAGTAATGGGCAACGCATTTGTCCTGCCCCAAAATTACACTAATAACTTTTCAAGAACTTGATATAGTCGATAAATTTGTAAATGTTTCCTTACTCAATGGCAATATTTATTTCACAAAGCATGTTTATCCAGTTATGAAGAGTGTCAGTTTGAATTGAAGATTGTCGAAAGTATCGGAGAAATCATTTAGAAGTTTCTAATGACTACAATAAGCAAAGTTAAGCTGTCGAAAAGAAAAGAAGATTGACACGGTGAAACCACTACCTAATGTTATTAATTTTACTGATATTTTCAAATGAAAGTTTGTCCTAATGTTTTGAGGAGGTTGAAAGCAACTGAACGACTGTTCAATTACATTTTATATAGGTATAAAATAATTAAAGCAATGAATCATATTTTCAAATAAAAAAATATTGATTTGTTAAATTACTTCATGTTGGTAGTGTCATTCATTCCTTCATTGGATACGTGATAAGCGTGTAAACAAATATATTCAATAACTAAATCCTCGAGAAGAATATATTTCATAAACATTGTGCATCAAACTAAAGTAATATCTTTGTATTTCTGTCTATAAAATACGCATTTGGAATCTATTCATAATGACCAACTAGACCTAACCAACATTGTTCACTGGACATCGGTTAACAACATGACCGTCAGTGTATCACAATTTGAACTTTTACGATACCGAAAAAAACTTCTCCCTTACTGAATCCACGTCCTACACGACGAGAAATGGGAGCGAAATCGAGAGAAAGCACATTTTTAGGGATCTTGGGGTGAGAATACAAGATAATGCCACTTTTGAAGATCATGTGGCTCGAGTTGTTACCGTAGGCAAGAAGTGGAGCGGACGGGTGCTTCGAACTTTCTCTTCACGAGAGGCAGACACAATGCTCACCTTATATGGAAACAACTGATACTGCCAAGGATTGAATACTGTTCACCTCTTTGGATTCCAAGCAAACGGAAAGACTTAGAGGGCCTCGAGGCTATCCCGAGATGATTCACTGCCAAAATCCGAGGCATGAAAGATTTAAACTATTACGAAAGACTGGTTAAACTTCAAATGTACTCAATTCATAGGAGATTCGAGCACTTTACGATCATATATATGTGGAAAATTCTAGAAGGAATTACTGTCAATGTCAATGGGCGAATCCAGGCCTGACACTGAAACCGTATTGGTCGCACTTGTGAAGTGCGCATTAATTCCGATTAAAACTGGTGGTGATGCGGTAGCCCCAAAATATTCTAATAGTTTCGTGGTCCGAGGGGCGAGATTAAAGTTGTTTTACGGAGCAGTGTAAGCTTTACAGTGGCCATGTCTCTGACGCTTTAAATTTGTGAATGACCTGCGTACGAATGACTTTCACGGTCATAAACCTGCTGTAAGCGGCTACATGAACTGTGGGGATAACTCGCTGTTAGCCACCCCACTGGTAACGGACTGCAGCAGCACCTCTGCACAAGATGGGCGACGTGCGTAACGTCGCCTGGACCTCGTCCGAAGTATCATCAAAAATGTCAAGCTAACACCGAAGGCAGTCTCCTGAGCCCGATATATGATATTCTGGAAAATAGAAGACTTTAAAAATTAACAAGATATTTTTTGGCGAGTACAGTTGAATTTGGAATGTACTGGATTGCTTACTAGATGACAAATGGACAACGAAACCCATTCCTACAGAGAAGTCACAGCTTAGGCAGCGGTTAACTCTGGCGATTGCCATGAAGCTTATGCACAGGTAATTTAGAGGCCTTTAAAGGAAAACAACAGCATTGAGATGCGTGGGCATATTTGACGACTTGCAGTAGAGTGGTTGTTTCTTAGCTTTTGATGTGCCTTTTCTGTCAGCGGATTGATAATTGAAGATAGATGTTTCGAAAGTTCGTGGGTTGGTGAGCCACAGAAAGAAACGATCGGTCTGATGGGGTGTCCTTCTTTATGTTACTTTATGAGTCCATTGAACATGGGGAAATTTTAACAGTTACTGTACAGCTTTTAATATAATTCTTTTGGTATTTTCCCTTTTGCCGCTGAGAATGTCGAAAGCTTGGTAAAATAGAATTCGTAATCCAGAAGAAGTATTATTTTATGTTAATTAAATAGTAGACTGGTTGCAGTACTTACACGATACATTAGATTGGTTGTGGAAGATATTGGAAACAAACTTGCCTCTGAAAATTTTGAAACAGGTTAGAATGTAACTTTAAGCTCTAAGGAGGAGGTATCCGAAGCAGGGTATAGGCAGTTATTAACATCGCTTGTTCGGACGATTTTAAACGGGTTCGGTGTCTGTGCTCCAAAAACTTAATTGTAATGGAACCTAAGCAGCGATCAATAGGGGGACTTATGAGCACAGGGCGTTATTCTAATAGAGCAATCATGTCACGCTGAGCGCCGCCACCAGCTTTTCCACATCCAATACAGTATTGAATGCACTCCGATACAAGCAGTCAAGAACCCACTATACGTGTCTGGAACTGCAAGGAGATTATTCATTTTTGATGAAGTTTTCAGTAGAGCACGCACGTGATCATAACGGTGGGCGCCCGGCTCGTGTGTTGCATCAATACACTGCAGGAAAATTGAGTAATGAATAAAAGCTAGAATATTAAAGTAGGTGAAGTGAATGCCAACAATATTAAAAAGGCGAAATTGTCATAAAATATTGCAGGCTAGTCACCAGTTGAAAATGACCTATCACACTAAATTTATGAACTTCATACAGAGATCACTCTACCCATTTGAGCTACCCAATTGATCGGTGAAACCGGAAATTGTCTTGCAGCATTCAGAATTTCCCGCATTGAAATTCTATTAGCAGCAAGAAAATATCAACGTATCATCGAAACAGCTTCAGGAAAACATTTTTAAAAATTATTTCGTATTGACTGAATTAATCCTTTCTTCGGACAATGTCAACCACGCCGCACATGCTCGCACAGATCTGTTGCTGCCTCTACATAAGAAACCGGCGAATTTCGGCAACAAATAGCTTGCTTGCATTGCAGATACATCGTCCTCCCCTTATGTGTCGTTCACAATCAATAATCTTATAACAGCAGTTTCAAAAGATTTACTTCGAATTACGAGCACTTAGCTATTAAACATTGTAATATAAAGAAACAACAACTTGCTGCATAAACTTTAGGCCTCTAAGCTACTTAGCAAAAATATTTTGCAACAATGGAATTAAAATAATAAATAAAGCTTTTTGCTTTTTATTTGAGGCGCTTGAATTCTCAACGATGAAACAAATTAAATTAAAACGTGCAAAGATGTTCTTTGACCGACCTTGAGAGAGCTCCACTCAAATTTCAAAGCATGTTAAACGCAATCTAACTTTAATGAGCAATTAGAATGAATCAAAAAACAAAAATCTGCATTTTTTGTTGGAAGACGTTCGAGAGAATTGGGACAAAAGACGAACAAATGAGCCCCTTCTCAGACAGAAGTTAAAGCCAAGGCTTCGGTTCACCCTGTGCTCTTGTTATCACAATACAGTGTCAACTGACCGACTACATCCAGCGACACGAGCGTCCAAACAAGACCAGTAGCAGCGGATTGATTGCTAGTGGAAGAGAAAGGAACGTAGCTCCCTCTGATGGATTAATTAATTAGAAGTTGAACTAGAACGACTCGTGGCGTAAGACCATAACCCGCTGTGGGGGCAAATTCACCGTAGTCATTTTTGATGAACAAGGTTAGGGCACAGGGCCAATCCCTGAGTGGATCTTCAGAAACAACGTAGGAAAAAATAGAGCGCTTCGTGGCGTAAGACAATCTGCCGCGGTGGAGGTAAATGCAACGCCGTAATTTTTTATGGTCAGCTGGGCATAGTTTTTTAGCATGGGTCGCATCTAGGTAAACGAACCAAATTCCCTACAAAAAATTATGAACATTGCTTAACTCCTTCGACCACTTTTTGGGTGGACAGACATATCTACAAATATATATATATTGAAGAAATCGATGAGAAGTAGATGAAATTTTGTTACCCACGACGCGTTTCGCTGTAGCCTCAGCTCATCAGGTGGGAGGCTTGAAGTTGACTGAATATAATTCATTAAGATCTTGTGAAATTTGAGCAGGTTAACATATGAAGGTGTAACTATGATACCGAGTTTTCGAAAGGTATAAATATAATTTCCAAACTAGCAAATGTTTTTTTTTTTAATTTTGAAAAGCTGTCCGCTGAGTCGACACCAATTACTGCACGGAATGCAGACAGACAGATGCACCCGGGCTTAGAAGTGTACGTTCTTCCAAAGTGCACGTTAAGGCTGGCACATCAGTATGGTAAACTTTATAACCAGTAGCTATAAATCCTACAACTGGCGAAAACACATTACACAACAATCCAAAACAAAAGTTAGAAGCGCAGAATGCAGACGAAGATAAATTCAATGGACGAGAGCATCTAGTTGTTAGAAAGCGATGGTAGGCCTCTTGAAATCGTAAAAGCTCTTCAGTAAACAGCATATCCAATAAACATTTGCAGTTCCGCCGTCTGCTACATACAATGAATCAACTTGCCATGGCTACCGATATCAATTTATTTTCTTTAAATGGCATAGATATATTGAAGAAATCGATGAGAAGCCATTTAAAGAAAATATATATATGTATATACTTAAATCTTCAACGAAAACATTAGGCTATCACCTCTCTCACTTTGTACACGGGTGATATAAATCGAGCTGATACGCAGCTGAGGAGGGTGTTGCTTCCAGTACTAGTCGAGAGAATTTTCAACGTGTTGGAACTCTATACGTAAGGTTCGCAATGATACACGGGAAAAACTGCCAAACCAATCGACATATTCGATACCATTTTTCAAGTTTTGGCATACTGTGTTAGAGGCTGTCAACATCTCCGATGAAGAGTCCATCAGTTTGACGTCGTTGAAGCTACGCAGACACAAGGACATCTCTTTCACTGGCCCCACAACTCCTGGAGGCGATTCTCGTCAGTAGCTCCCGACAACTCTCGTAGTGCACGTAACGAAAGGCAAAGGGCCAATAACGCAACCTTAAAGCACGCGGAAACAACCCTGAAGTAACATGCTTCAACGAAGAGCCAATCTCTCTAATAATTCAAAACAAGTTCGACGAAAGGAAAATTTCAATGTGGAGCAGTAAAAAACGAAAACAAAAACGTATTTCTTAGGAAGTAACAGCGCGGTGTGTTAAACTCAGAAAAAAAAATCTACAGAAGAAATTTTTAGGCGGGCGCTCGAAATAATAATAAAAAATAATATCCACAAGGTCTCCTACATATAACTGACTTTACACCCTTAGAATCAATTTTTCTTGAGGATCAAATCCCATGCCGGAACGCACAAGCTTGCTGTCACTGATCTTTCACTTATAGTTATTTTTTGTACGCATTATGCGTACGAAGATATACAACTCTTCACTTGAACTCAAGTTCTTTACATATTTTTCCGTGCAGAAAGTGATCCAACAAGTAACACGAGCGTGAAGTGAATAGAACGTAACAATATTATTTTTTTTCTTTTCAGCTCTTTCCAAACAGATAATTATAAGACTACGCCTTTTCTAAGCGAACCAGTTCACGAAAATTGACCGATAAAGCGATAAGCAAAGAGAACTAGAGCACTCTGAGACCGCGTAACTCCGCCAAGCTAGGTAATGGTTACGGAAAATTAAAATTGGTTCTGAGACAATGATTTTCTTTGTATCAACACCAAAATCTAATCATTTGTGTCCATCAACAGTGTTAACCACTTCAGTATTTTTTTTTGCAGATCCGTTCATAACTTATTGAGTTATGCTGCTAACAAACATTATGGCAAACATGAGTCAAACATACAAACGAACAAAACGATCTGCACCAAAATTTGCTCATTTATGCCTTCTAACATTACTAACAACTCTTATAAATTTCATAAAGATCTATTCTTTATTTTTTTAGTTATCGTGCTAACAGGCATAAATTAAAACCAGTGAGAAACGAACGATCAAAACAACAGATCGTTACAAAAAATTTGGTCATTTACTCTTCATACTATACCTAAAAACTCATGTAAATTTAAAAAAAATCCGTCCAGAACTTTATGAGTTATAGTACTGAGAAAAATGAGGCAGACAAACAAACCGATGGACGGATCTTCATCAACATTTAATCATCCTTCCTCTTAACATACCTAACAATCCCTGTAAATTTCGTCAAAATCGGTTCATAACTTTTTGAGTTATCTTGATGACAAACAGACAGACAGCCCGACAAACGAAAAGATAAACCCGACGAAAACATAACCGCCTTGGCGGAGGTAAATATATAAATAAATAAAAATATATGCACAACGGTCTTTATGATATTTGGTTCTTACATTTTTTAAAGTTTTCCAATGTATTGCTTTTGTGAGAGAGATAAACATTGCCACAGACGACAAGATATATTACCGGAACCTCTGCTATTTCCACGCAAGAGAGAACCTGCTCCATCCAATTCTACTGTAGCGCTCCACTACTGCCGTTTTTGTGCTAACTTCCTTTCTTCGAAGATCTGTACCGTGGCTGAAAAAGCTCAATTAACTTAAACAGTGGTTAGTAATGATAATCTTCCAATTCTTGTACTGTAGGTGACTTTAACCTCATATACACGCTGTCTACTGTTCTCTTTATTCGAAATTTTCTTTTCGTAGTCCACGAGGCGAAGCGAAATGGGTGATAGTGTGGGGTGTGTGTGTGTCTTCGTTCCGAGCCCCAGGAGCAGTGTCTGTTCGGGAATGAGAGCTCCGTGTATCTCAAAGTATTGCTGCATAATGCCGGACGATGTTGCAAGTTCAGAGTCTCCGCGAGACATTTACTTGTTCCAAACACGGGTTCTGGAACCCCCTATTAGCATGACCATCACTCAAAGCAGACGCCTGGATGAGAAAATTTATAAATAAATGGGTCGAAAGCTGCTCAGGATTCAACTTCAGGCCGTCTCAAAAGCTATCCTCCGCTTGAAAATGTCAGATGACGAATCCAACGCTCATGACTGCATGTATAAACTAGTTAAAGCTACGTGGATCAGCTTATCTCTAGCCGCCATGATAATCGACCAAACAAATCATTACCAGCGAAAGAAACAGCCTTGGCCAAATGAGTGGGTATCCAAACCAAAAGTCTGACCCTTGATCTGCTGGGAGCGAGTTTCCCTCGCGCCGTAGGACTTTGCGATGTAACACGCGAAGTGGAGTAGTGGGACCTTACATTTTTTTCCTTTTTGTGCGTTTATCCTGTACGGCACGGAATGTTTTACTATGTCCTCGTGTTATCGCGAAGTAAGTAAATTATATCTCACAGAAACACTGCATAACACTATAGCTATATCGAGAAAATTTATGTCACCCCTCAGAGGAAACAGGTAGAACTGTTTAGAGAAAACAATGTTGACATTTTAAACAATTCGAACGTTACATCTTTCACCCACTAATCGTACAGCATGTCACACCCCCAGAGGCTGCGAATTACTCAGGTTAATTAAGAACTGCTGGAAAGAAGAGACAGCATAACCGTGGGTAGGCATGAACCACTACGCAACGGGCAACGTATTCCAAGAGCTTTAAAACAAACTAGAAGTAACATAACAAGTGCATGTTGCTACATCATTTTTTAACAAAAATTCAACGTTAGCAAGAATATATATCTTTTTTGGCTTACCGATACAAACTTTTACGTGTCATGAGCAACACACCTTTTCAAAAATGGAAAACAGCTAAGGCTTTTGCCTGGGTGCTGATAATAATTATAACTAGAGCACTCTGAGAGCACATACCTCCGCCAAGCGAGGCAACGGTAGCAAAAAAAATTCAAATTGGCTCTGAAACCATAATTTTCTTTGTATAAACTCTAAAATCTAATCATTTGTGCCTTTTGATAGTAATAACAGCTTGCGCAATTTTCTTGAAGATCGGTTCATAACTGTTTGAGTTATACTGCTAACAAACGTTAAGACAAACATGAGTCAAACATACAGACGAACCAACCGATCTGCACCAAAATTTAATCATTTATGTCTTTTAACATTACTAATAACCCTTATAAATTTCATAAAGATCCATTCATTATTTTTTGAGTTATTGTGCTAACAAGCATAAAATTAAAAACAGTGACAAACGATCGAACGAACATTACGCTCTCAGTATTAGATAGCAAACTAGTGTATACATGATGCGGGCTAGGGCATAAAACGAGTCAGTTCTAAGCTTTTACTACATGAGAGATTTTCGCACTACATAACCATGATACGAACACGGGCATACGTGAAGAATGAAACAAGCAGCTGCTCAGGAGAATTTCCCTAGGTCCCGGCTGGTAGTCAATTATTACTTTTACGGGAAATTGTAACTTCGAAAAGTCGGCAACTATCAATACTTTGTTCTGTGCATTTACGGGGAGCGCACTCACTCCGGCGCTGCAACCATTTATATTAAAGGTTTGCTTCCAAATGTTCAATTGCGTCATGATGTTGGCAAACTTTTGACTCCCTGCGTAGATAATCACAACGAGGAGGGGAGAGAAACTCGTTTGATTTGCGTTTGATCGGACTCGAGAATTACATAAAGTCCGTCAATTTCTGGCAAAACTTTTGCTGAAATGTAACTTTGACAACTGGCACTCTTAGCTCGACGACCGGGGCAAAATTCAGGCAGAAATATCAGTCTGCAGCAGCCACATTTTAAAATGTGTTAATTCGCGCCTGTACAGTTAATATTTTAGGAATAGTTCTTCCAGCTGCTGTAAATAGAACAGAAACAGCAGAGGAACCGTCGATGTATATGAGCGTTTATTGAAGTCCGCCTAATGTGTTGGACGAGCATTTTCGAGGCGTTCTATGGAAAGCATAATTTTGGCAAATAGTTTCAACTTCCTTGTTGAAAGAATATCGAAAGCAGGCACAAAAGTGTGGTCATAGAAATTTCAGTTTTTTTTTTATCATGTAGCTAATAACTAAACTAGTCCTTCTCTTCCTTCATCTTGCTCGTAATCCTCAATGAAATTCAAAGTCTAGGCTTCCATATACAGACGATGGTGATCCGAAATGCTCAAAAAACAAGGGACATGTAGAATGTCAAGTAAAGAGCAAGTCCAGGTAAAAAACGAGACTGTCAATAAAAAAATAGAGCATAGGAAAGACGTTACGAAGTAATGTGAAACGATCTGCACCGCACGCCACACCCATGAAACCTACTGCACTGGTTTGTGCTGCAGAAAAATTTCCTGTCGGGTTCTGAGGATTGTGTGAGAGCGCCATCTCTCACAGAATTACTGGCCGTCCTAGAAGTTGAGATAGTAAAACAGCATTAAGGGCGGCGAAAATTCTGTCCGAGTGGCGTCATAAACGGAAAGCTACAAACAACTACGCCCCTCCCCCATGGCAGTCTCCATTGCCTGGCAGGCCATTGCTCTCCTAGTACACTATGAACGGCAAATATGCTGACGCCGCATTTGCCGAGCAGCAGAATCACAGTCTTGGGAGATAGAACGGACGACCTGCTGACAATGAGCAAGACAGCACATACCACTCGGCCACGAAAGGAGGTAGCGTCATGGAAGGAAATGTAGACAGTAACTTTTGCAGAGATTTTGACTAATTCACTGCTATGGGGTCAACTGGGGCAGCGATTTCCCATAACATAGGATGGAGAAAATAAAATAATTGAAACCTATGACCATTGTCGACTTATATCTCTGAGAGTCAGAGCACCAGAGCTGCGCGCCCGATTCGAAGTCCGCACCTCCAATTCGAATCGCATTCAGTTCTCCGAATTCGACTTACGAAGCAGATGCGACGCCTGAGAGCCAAATGGAAAGCTGAGTAGTTAAGTCCCATTCTATTTAGAAAAATTCTGAAAAAACAAAGACGATTTCGAGGCTCTTCTACAACTTTTACATCTTCTATAGTTACATAGGTACTTAAACTTTACATAAAGGGTAAAAAAATTCAAAAATTACCAGCATAAGTTAAAAACAATTTGATTTAGCTTTCTAAGGATAAAAAACTTTTTTTCTAACGCTGATACTGATTGATTCGGGATCGAATCGGAAATGCTGGAGCAGGCACAAGTCTTCGCGCCAGCCTAAGCGGAGGTGCGAATGCCGACTACCATTTTCGTATAGATGTCCTCCTCTGAACAGCACACCGACGTCTTCACTATCATTTAGAATCTGAACAGTTAAGCACGGCATCACTACAGACAGCCGATGCTCTTAACAGAATAGTGGTTAGTAAAACGTGAGGTATTTATTTTTCTTCACGGTACGGCAATAACAAATCTGAACTAGGAGGGTGTGGCAACTAGGCGACGTTTCATTTTGCCTAGATACACAGATGTTTTACTACAGTGATTGAAAACAAGTATGTACGCCATTAAATTGCTAGTCATTTTCGAAAAATCCGTAAAGAAATATTGGAGCGTTCAAAGGTGTTATTTATTTTATCGTCGCAATAGCGGCAGAAAAATAGAAATACTGATATCAAGGACACTAAAGGTCGTAAAGATAATAGCTATCAACCGAGGCAAGCGAGCTCTTGTGGCGTTTGACGTGCTTGCTCAGCAATTAATGTCTGCAAAGCTTCAGTGGGGGAGGGGATGGGGAGGGATCGACCTTGCCCAGAAATAGGGAGGATGGAAAGACACAGGCCGTTGTATAAGATCTTTCAGCCGATGGCGCCATAGCGCTTGACGATGTGTTCGATTGCAGCCGTACAATCCTCTGGCATCAGACGGCCTATATCTGTAGCACGAACAAGTTGACTTTACTTTTTACCAACTGTAAATACATGTTTGGAGAAGTCTCTAGTTTTCTTCTATAGAATACACATTAACATATCTCAGAAAACCAAAACAAAGAAAAAGCGAACACCGAGAAAGCAGCTGTTTTTCGATTGCGTAGGTAATTGACTGCGATGCAGAAGAGATGTAGATGAATAAAAAAAAAATAATAATAATCGCACCTTGCACTAACTATACTAACCTGCTTCAACCTGCTACACTTTGCATCACAAGCTAATTACCTACGTAATTTCATATTGATTGTCATGAAATTAAAACATTGTAGAAAGTAAAAAAAAAAAAGGATCCACCATGATACTGGATGTTGCGTATGTTAATCTATCTCCATCAGCTGCTCTAGGTACCGCACATTCTTCTTAAAAGAACACAAAACACATGAGGCACGAAAGACAAGCACCGGCCAGTAAAGCGTCCTCGCCACCCCTGTATCACTTCAAATCCCGAGCAGCGGCGATGTTCTGCGCTGTCGGAACATATCCGAAATGCACCGAATTGTTGGGGTATTCGGCGCAGGTTTGCAGGTACGGACAGAGAAGAGCGAGCCAGTTAGCCCGAGCCAAACAGCGCATCTTTTGTGGCTTTATTTACTTTATATAGGTTCAAAGATAGAGCCATGAGCAGAATTCACAACAGCAACGTCTTTTGCCGGCGGTTCGTTGAACGCGGCGGCGGCGGCGTGTGTTT
>LQNS02278176.1:710027-721120 GCA_001587735.2 Parhyale hawaiensis | reverse complement strand
TACGGTGGTTTTTCGAGGGCGGCCAGCAGATACCGGTGATTCCAGCTGTTTCTTTTCATCATAGAGCTTCAAAGCACGAGAAACAACGCTCTTGGATCGGTTTACCTCTCTTGATATGGCCGACAGAGTTAATCCTGAGGACCTGAGCTTAATTTCTTCCCGCAGCTCAGGAGTAACTTTCACGTGAGGTGCCATGTTTCTAGAATGGTGCAATCGTAAGAGTGGCAGTTCTAGAAGTCATGTACATGAAATTGAATGTTGCCAGATGACCGGGGTAAATGTGAGAATGTTTTAGAGACGATCGTTCTCTTATTTTGCACTGCTCAATTTTTGTTGTTGTTTGTTAGATTGCTCTAATGTAATATATATAGTTATGTTGGTCCTGATATTTTGTAGAAAAACGTTTAATACATTCGCCCCATCAAAAGATACATTAACCTACTCTACATGGTTAAACTTTATTTCCAAATAATGAAAATCGTTTTCTTATTTTGCCCGCTAGTGTATCTATATTTATTTTCTTGGCCGAAAGTTTAGTTATGACGTCGTAATTATGGTAAAGTGGGCCTATAGTGAACCTCCTATTACTTTTGTTGTAACGTCATATGTTTCTCATAAAGACTTATTGTTAAGATTACTATATTATTACCACCACCAAGGAGCCAGTTTTTGCTGGTGCTAGCCTGTCTTTTTGTCCGTCTGTCACCAAGATAACTAAAATTAATGTATGGGCGGATCTTCAAGAAATATGCAGGGATTGTTACGTATATTCGAAGGAACAGATGATTAACTTTGGGTGAAGATCAGTCCAACCGTTGTTCATCTACGTTTCTGTTCTCGGTGACAAAATTCAAAGAGTTATGAACGGATCTTCATAAAATTTGTAATTATTGGAATGTTAGGAAGAGCACCCGACCAAATTATTGTGATGATCAGTCAGATTGTCTCTATGTTTGTTTTTATGTTTATCAAAATAACACAAACAATATTTGAAGGAATTTCAGGAAATTTTCTGCAATACTTAGAAATATTATAAGCAACAAATCATTAAATTTTGGTGCTGATCGGGTTCATCCATTTGTAAGTGAAAAAGTTACGGACGGATCTTCCAGAAAATTACATAAACTATTTTTAATGTCATGAGGCACCAATGACTAAATTTTTTTATCATATAAACGAAATCCTGGTTTCGGGACCATTTCTATTTTTCCGTTACCATTTCCTTGCTTTGCTATAATACTCCAGCCTATGAATTATTATAAAATATTGACGCGTTACTAGAATTCAAGTAGTTCCTGAGAGGCGTTCGACTAACACAGCACGTGAAACACTGCGTTGTAGGGCAAACATTTAAACACGTACAGATGCATGGCGTTTCAGATGTCCTAATTTTCTTCAAGTTTCTTTGATTGAAGTAGCCATTTGCTTGGCGGATAGATTACTCAAGTAACGAGGTCACTCCTGCAGATCGTAGTCAATGATATTGACCAACACATACTTGCACGTAGTAACATCACCAATATTGCCGAGGGCTTCGTGCCACATACGTGCCATATGCATAATGTATGCAATGTAAGTGACAGCGGCTGCTGGATGGTCCTCTTCAAATGCGGAGGCGGACGAAACAAACAGGGATATTCTACAGCAATTTTACGTCTGGCGGAAACATGTACGTAAGTTACACAACAAATAAATTCTTCAGGGGCACTTAGTGTTCGCATCTCTCCAGTAATTTCAATAGTAAAAATATTTCACTAAAATCAGTTGAGTACAGAAACAATAAATAACTAGAGCACTCTGAGAGCGCATACCTCCGCCAAGCAAGGCAACGGTTACGAAAAAATAAAATTGGCCCTAAAACCATGATTTCCTTTGCATCAACACCAAAATCTAATCATTTGTGTCATTCAAGAGTATTAACATATTGAGTATTTTTTTTGGAGTTCCGTTCATAACTTATTGAGTTATGCTGTTCAAAAATATTATGACAAACGTGAGTCAAACATACAAACGAACCAACCGATCTGCAACAAAATTTAACCATTTGTGTCTTTTAACATTACTAACAACTCCTATAAATTTAATAAAGATCCATTATTTTTTGAGTTATCGTGCTCCTAAACATAAAGTCAAAAACTGTGACAAACAAACGAACAAACAAACGAATGATTACAAAAATTTGGTCATTTACTCTTCGTGATATACTTAACAACTCATGTGAGTTTCATATAGATCCGTCCATAACTTTTTGAGTTATGGCATTGGGAAAAATGAAGCAGACAAACAAACAAACAAACGGATGACGGATTTTCACCAAAAGTTATTCATCTGTTCCTCTCAACATACCTAGCAATTCCTGTAAATTACGTCAAAATGGCCCATAACTTTTTGAGTCATCTTGGTGACAGACAGAATAACAAAGCCGATGAAAACATAACATCCGTGGCGGAAGTAATAAAGCAAGTGAGAAAAAATACCGGAAACTAGATCACTCTGAGAACGCATAGCTCCGCCAAGCAAGGCATCGGTAATGAAAAAGTCAAATTGATTCTGAAATCATGATTTTCTTTGTATCATCACTAAAATCTAACCATTTGTGCCGTTTAACACCATTAACAGTTTCAGTAATTTTATTGCAGATCCGTTCATAACTTTTTGAGTGATGCTGCTAACAAACACGCTGAGTAACATCAGTCAAGCACACAAACAGACCAAGCGATCATGATCAAAATTTAATCACTTACGTCTTTTAACATCACTAACAATTCTTGTAAATTTCATAAAGATCCGTTCATAACTTTTTTAGTTATTTGGCTAACAAGCAAAATAACTGTTGATATAGATGTGGGTCAGTCATGCATGAGACGTGACTGAGAAAGCGCAGCAAGATACCTGAAAAGGAAAGAAAGCAACAAAAAGCTTTGATAGATCGCTTAATTTTTACGTATACCTACTATCAACAAGAACTGCTGCTTCATTTTACCAGCTCAATCGTTCCTGTCCGCACTGTAGGTTTCATCGTGGTATAACTACGTGGAAGTAAATTGAACTAAAGCTAAATCATAAAATAAATATACCGTAGTGTCGACAAATTGCACAAAATACAACGTTTCGGGAAATTAATTCCCATCATTAAAAAAATCAGAAATAATAAAATTACTAGAGCACTCTGAGAGCGCATACCTCCGCCAAGTGAGCCAAGGGTAGCAAAAATTCAAATTGGCTCTGAAACCATAATTTTCTTTGCATAAACTCCAAAATCTAATCATTTGTGCCTTTTTATATTGATAACAGCTTGTTCAATTTTTTAGAAGATCCGTTCATAACTTTTTGAGTTATACTGTTAACAAACGTTATGACAAAGATGAGTCAAACATACAAACGAACTAACCGATCTGCACCAAAATTTGATCATTTATGTCTTTCACCATTACTAACAACTCCTATAAATTTCATAAAGATCCATTCATCATTTTTTGAGTTATTGTGCTAACAAGCATAATATTAAAAACAGTGACAAACGAACGAACGAACGAACAAACAGACTATTACCAAAATTAAGTCATCTACTCTTTGTTATATACCAAACAACTCATGTTAATTTCATCAAAATCCATTGATAACTTTTTGAGTTATGGCATCAAGAAAAATGATGCAGACAAATAAACAAACAAACAAACGGATGAACATATCTTCACCAAAAGTTAATCATCTGTTCCTCCTAACATACCTAACAATCCCTGTAAATTTCATCCAAATCGGTTCATAACTTTTTGAGTTATCTTGGTGACAGACAAACAAACAAACAGAAAGACAGGCAGACAGGCAAACACGACGAAAACATAACCTCCTTGGCGGAGGTAACAAGGGATGCATAAAAAGAGATCTTTATTTTACATGAACTAAGTTTGGACGTGTGTTGACAGGGGGGGGGAGCTAAAAGACAAATGACTACAGTGCGCTATGAGGGTCCTTATATAACCGTCGGGCGGTATGGGAAGCGGAAGGAAGCGAGCAAGTACAGTCGGAGGCAAAAGCGTCAGTCATTGATCGTGACGACGAGTGGTACGGCTGAAGTCATTACATGGAGGCTAGGTTTGGTTTTACGGATATATAGTGATTCTAGAGTTGCGAGTTCTCTTGGGTTAGAATAAGCTATGAGATAGAAGTCTTTCCAGCTAATTGGATGATAGTTTTGCTCTGCATGAAGACGGGGGGGCTGAATGTGCAGGTTTTGCAAAAGGTAAGCCTGTTGTGCTTTATATACCTAAATGTTGGTCAAAGCGGGTTTTGAAATGCTGTCCATTGCTGCCGATGTACAAAGCTGAGCAGCTCTGTACCTCCTACGAATGAATTTGAAGACGGAATCAAAGACCTGCAACTACCTCCCAATGCTTACCTGACCAGCTTTGATATCACTTTCCTGGTCACTAAATAACCCGTTGACGAAACCATAGACATTATATGCAATGAAATTTTTGATAACAATGACCTGTTCTACAATATGGACCAACCTGCATTCAGAAACTTCTTTAGTTTGGCCATGAAAGATTTTTATTTTTAATAACAGGTTATAGGAACAAATCGACGGAGTTTCCATGGGATCCACGCTCACCCTTACCTTAGCCAACATCTTATTGTGCCATTACGAATCAATATGGCTAAACGATTGCCCGAGTAGTTTCAAACCCATCCACAATAAACGTTATGTAGATGACACCTCCCTTATTTTTAGAGGCCCAACTGATTCTGACTTATTTCTACAATATTTAAATAGTAAGCAACCCAACATAAAGTTCACTGCCGGAAATCAATTTAACGATTGTATTGCTTTTTTAGATACCCTTGTCACAAAGCATTACTCAACATTAACCTCCAGAGTTTACATGAAGCCGACATTTTCAGGCATTGGAATTAACTGCTTTAGTCACTGCTACGATCAATTTAAAAAAAAGGTATAAAAACTGTACTATTTAGGGCATATCATTTATCCTCCTCGTATCTACCATCCTCCAATGAAATAGATTTTCTCCGAATCTTTTTCAAGAATAACGGCTACCCACACCACCTTTTAGATCACTACTGCAAACTATTTCTTGATAAACTATTCGATCCAGGTATAACTAAACCTACCTACCTACCGTTCGTTAATTAGACTTTTTCCACTCCCTTCCATACTACTGCAAAACCTGTATCGGTAAAGTCAATTCCCTGAGAGCTTTCCTCTCCGAGGCCTACCCGCATATAAACTTTAGGTTCTCTCACAGAAACACATTTACCGTAGGATCCTATTTTAAATTCAAAGATAAACCACCCAGAAATCTTCTGTCCAGTGTTGTTTACGCCTTTTCTTGCACGAGCTGCTCAGCCCTGTACATGGGCAGCACTGGACAGCATTTCAAAGCCCGCGTTGACCAACATTTAGGTATATCAAGCAGAACAGGTCTACCATTTGCAAATGTGCACATTCAGTCCCCCGTCTTCATGCAGAGCAAAACAACCATCCAATAGCGATTAGATCAGATAGGCGGCATTAGACGAACCAAAGGGCCCATTCCCAAAAAGACACTGGAACTTACGCCCCGGCCCTTTATGAACAATTGCCATTATATTAGTAGGATATAGAGGACGGAAGAAAAGAGAAAAAAGGGGGAAGAGTCCCTGCCAAAGAGACGATCATGAATGCACGCAAGAACGATCAAGCAGGAAAGACTTCTCTATCATAGCTTATTCTAGTCCAATAGAACTCACAACTCTAGAATCACTATATATCAATAAAACCAAACCTAGCCTCAATGTAATGACTTCAGCCGTACCACTCGTCGTCACCATCCATGACTGACGCTTTTGCCTCCGACTGTACTTGCTCATTTCCTTCCGCTTCCCATACCGCCCGACACTTATATAAGGACCCTCATAGCGCACTGTAGTCATTTGTCTTTTAGCTCCCCCCCCCCCTGCCAACACACGTCCAAACTTAGTTAATGTAAAATAAAAGGCTTTTTAAGCAACCTTTGTAATTCTATTGTTTCTGATTATCTGGTGATGGGAAAGAATTTCCCGAAACGTTAAGTTTTTTTATGAAATTTGTCGACACACTACGGCATATTTATTTGACGTAGAAAAAGCTCCACGCGCATCTCTGACTCCGCCCCCTTTGTTGCTGGCCAGCTGTGACGTCATCTATAGTTGCCATTTAAGATTTTTCTCATTTGATTTAATGTTCTTCTCTGATCACAACGTACAACCAGTTCAATGAAAATGATGTGACCTTTTGGAAAAATCCCACATCGCTCTCCATGGCTCGCTTGCACTGCAAGAGAATCCTCTGGAGTCGACATAGTTTTACCGTACGGTATATTTTAACGTAGCGTAGGAGGAAAACAGCGTGACAGTACACATTTTATAGAACCTGAAACGAATATATAAACTTTCAAAACGACTAGCAGTTTCTCAATAAATGATTTAGAGCTAAAAATTATTGTCATGCATAACTCTTATATATCAACTACATGACAAAACAGGAAGGGCCAGGTGAACACTTTTGGGCATAAACAAACAGAGCAACTCTGTATATATAAATTGGTTACCGAAAACAGTTCTCATTGTATTACAGCATTTCATGCATAAGTAAGTTATTGCAGACCGATGGTACATGCTAGCTATAGATGAGTCAATTTAGGAAAGACTAGTAAATAGGTTCTCACGTTGCACCCGCGTTATATAACTGGGCAATAGCGTGAAAAAGCTAAGGCACCAAAATATTAGTCTGAATTTACTCGCATACACAACCAGAAGAAAAAAATTTGTTGTATTACTGGTTTTTACTTAACTAGCTATAAAGTATATAGACGATGCAAATCTTTACCCATTCTGCCTGTAAAAAAATTCTGAGGACAGATGCAGCCAATTTTCTACGAAAACTTGCCGATTTATCATGTTTGTGCATAATATCTAACTTTAATATATTTTAGGAGAGCCCCTTGCCGCTTCACTATTTTTTTTTTATTTTTTTTTTGCGCAATAATCACCATTTTGTACAATTACTTGCGTAAACTCATGGACAAGAACGGCACTAGCCGCGCTTGAAGTCTTCAGGTGACGTTTTAGAGCAAGATGCGCAGAAGAGCCGTAAACTGGTAAAGCGATGGGGCTACCTGTAGGTAATTATACCAGGGGGTTTATCGTACAGAAAGTAGTAGTTTTAGATCATAGAAAATGTTCCGGGATTTTGAGCACCCTGGAAGATTTCTATAAGGAGTCACCGTACGTAGCATATTACTAGTAATCCTTTCATTACTAAAAAAGAGTTTGAAAAAGACGTAGTGCCGGTGTGACACAGATTTGCAACGTAAACACCGCATCCACGCCCAACAGCAGTCTAGCTTTAATGAACTGACGAAAGTAACACGCGAAGACCGCGCCACGATTGCAGTTAAATGCTGTGAGATATCTTTAAAACTTACATAAGCCGTTTAATGTCAGTGAAAGCAAATGGAGGGGAATCAATTAACTATGAAATTAAACTCTCTGATGTATCTAAATACCTTATCCTTACTTCTTTTCAAACTGCATATAAATTTTGTACGCTCGACAAGTTTTTTTATCGCTCAGTAAGGTTCGCTGTTGATGTATTCTGTGAAAATTTAATAGTTTTGCGTCAAAAATAATCAAATAAGAGTTTTGAAGTGTCAAAATACTTGCCTTAATTAACGTAAAGCATGCTCTATCATAAATGTGTGCTGCATGTTTTACATTATCTTCTTTTAGAGAAACAGGACACACGAAAAGAGCTCTTTTTAAGTAACAATGTAAGTGCTGCAAGTATATAAAAAAGATTGAAGTTTACTTCCTAAAAACTGTATACACAATATTGGGACAACGTTGCTTTCTGTTACATACTTTTCATTACTTACTACGCTTACGACTGTAAATAAGAATTTGCTTTTCCACAAATTTCCGCGATGCGAAGTTCAAACGACTATTCGGCAAACACGAGAAAATCACAGCATTATTCACTCTGTCCCACACAGGAATTTACGTTAGTAAGCGATTTTAGGACCAAAACTTGCAGCCAATAGAAGCAGCCGTGATGGGAATAGGAAATGCTGAAGTTTGCAGCACAACTGCCAAGGCCAACTGGGCGAAAATTTCCGCGAGGCCACGAAGATTTGACTTGTTTACTCAGAGAGAGAAGTTTTAGAATGAGATTGGAAGTGGGGCAGTCTGTAGTTTAATTCCTTCCTTATCTTGTGCTACCGAGGTGACTGTGAAGAATTGCGTGACAGCTGCTGCTGCTGTACAACGGAATGCACGTGCGAATCCTGCTATGCTGGCTGCAGAATGCACGTGTACGAGCAAGGCATGCAATATTTCAACGGTTTCCACAGTGCACGTGAAGCTAAGTATGGGAGCTACAGCTGGCTATACTACAGACTACCTGCGCACAATGCAGGAGGTATATATAGAGCTCTGCCCATGCTGTAGCTGTAACGACAACTATAGGCGATAGAGCTAAGGGTGTTTTTAGGACAACACGTTGATGTGTTTGATAGGTGTTATATAACTTAGATGAGAAGCACGTAAAGAAAGAGTATTAATAAACGCTGCAGAACAAATTTAATTTAAAGATTCGTGAATCTAATTGAAAATGTGCTCTTGCAATATCTATTTTCCATTTTTGAAGTTTTCGTACCAAGTAAAATTCATTGCCCAAAAAAAGTCGCCTGAGTCACCAGGTCACCAGTGAGTGTTGCAAATTCCTAGCGATTGGATAGCACAGAAAGATCGAGAACAGCTGGAATTCTGTTCGATGACACTGGTATTCCCGAGCTGAAAAGAAATAAATATCGACTGTGGAAATTGTAACAACGCTTCAGGCGGCAATCGAAAACTGCAAACGTATCTGACCTGCAGTAAGTTACTTACACTTTCAGCATAACAGAGCGTCAAATCACAGGGGTTTCGCCTGCTGCACTCCACTGTTCAATGGGCTTAGTGTCGTAACAATAAGAGAGCAGGTAAGATCGTCTTGGCCATAAACTCAACATAGAAAACCTACACGCACTGGTTCGTGGTGACCCCATGTCGAATCCACAGGAATGTACAGCTGCAGATGACCACGTATTGCTTGAGCTATAATGCCATGAACAGAACGCTCATATGGTAACTACGCTTCGCTCCCCTGAGCCCTGACTGAAAGGTCAGCTTCCGGCAAGTAATCAACGACAGAAATGCTGACGCTGCATTGCCGAGGACTACGAGTTTCCTCCACTGCTTGGGAATAGACCGTCAGAATTCTTGCCACAGAATGAGGCAGCACCACTAGGGGTGTAATGACTGGATGACATAGCGCATCCGTACCCTCTTTCATTGAAGAGGATGAGAAAAAGTGCAGACCCAAGCGCGGCGCCTTCTGGTACTCCATTGAGTACCGGCTGTATTCAAGACATTCTTAGAAGCGATTACACTTTGAGTTCTACTTGACGGAAATATTTCAAGCCACCTAAGAAATTTTCCGCGGATACCCATACAGGGAAGTTTCAGCATCAGAATTCCGTGGTCTGCCTTTTCAAAAGCCTTAGAAAACTCCAAGAATATCACGTCCACACTCTTCCCTTGACACAGTGAATCTACTATGGAATCGATATTACCTTACTGAAGCAGCACAGTGAACTCAGGCAAAATAATGACACCTCAGTCACGACTGAAATTCCAAGTTTGAAAATTAAAACTGGAAATTAAGTTGGGACAGCAGGAACCAAGTTCTTGCCCCGACAAACGATCGATTGCGTGCGCTACAACTTGCTGCTTATAATCAATTTAACAGCGAGAAGTGATATTACACATGGCAAATTTACATGGTAAATTTCTAAACAGAATAACTAACCTTGCGTTTGATCTTGTCCAAGGGATTACAGAAGTCAAGGTCAGCGAAATCGAAGGCCACAGCCGGGCTGAGCTCAGCAAGTTTGACTCGTGACAACAGAAAACAGGATCCCCTCAACAAAAATATTGCCTGGAAACTTTAAACTCCTTTGACGTAGGAGGCGCTCCCTCTACCGGTGCTTTGTTGTGATGTCAAAAAGTGGGGTTCTTTAGGGCACATTTCGGCTATGGTTAGATATAACATTAGTGAATTGCGAATAAAACAGGATTACTGCTTTTTATTTATTTTTTTATCTTAGGTATTATCCATATCTATCCAGTTTATGCTCGATAAGCGGGTTCAGCATCATCACCACATGAAACAAGTTCGTCCATACATTTACGGATTTATGTATAAAGCATCACGAGGACACCCTATGGTAAAGCACTCTATAGGTGAACCTTTGGCATGACAGCATATCCATTCTACAGATAATCGTTAAGAAGTACCTAGCGGTGTCTCGACCATATTCAAGGAACTTATTTCATTAGCTTGAGGTTCGAAATTCATTTTTATTTCAATCTTTTCTTTGTAATTCTTCAGATGGGGACCCAGGAATCAACTAACCAGGCAACCAACAAGCTGTGTATTGTTATACAGCAAATCAACGTTCTAATGCGCCACTACTATCAGGCCGAGATGAGCCAACAAGGTCAGGGAACCACATTTAAGAAAAGTAAAAAAAAAAAAGATTCAAGACGATATTGACCAACATGCTAAAACAAATACAGTGTGCACCAACATAACTATTTGGAGAGGAAGGCTTGGAGCTGATCAGGTTGAATGTGACGGTGTGACTACAGGGCTGTCACGAGAAGACACGACATCCGTCGTCAACAGGGTTACTGTAACAGGAAACGCTCCACCAAAATCAGAGTAACAACAGTACTTAAAATATCATCGCGAGAGCTCTCTGATTAGTGTGGAATAAGTATTGCGTTCTCCAACAATATTCTAAGTTCTTGTATTAGTCGTTAGAATGGCGGCAGAACTGCAACTGTCATCCTCCTGTAATGTAGAGACTTAAGAAAAGAAAAAATTGTGCTATAATAATAATAATTAACTTTTATTAAGAACACAATGGGTTCACAAAATATGCTTACAAGCTTACAAGTACAAACAGAGTAGCCAAAATTCAACCTAGTAATTAGGCCCAGTCACAAAT
>LQNS02278176.1:666414-679248 GCA_001587735.2 Parhyale hawaiensis | reverse complement strand
CTCAACAAAAATATTGCCTGGAAACTTTAAACTCCTTTGACGTAGGAGGCGCTCCCTCTACCGGTGCTTTGTTGTGATGTCAAAAAGTGGGGTTCTTTAGGGCACATTTCGGCTATGGTTAGATATAAAATTAGTGAATTGCGATTTAAAAAGGATTACTGCTGTTTATTTGTTTTTTTATGCTAGGTATTATCCATATCTATTCAGTTTGCTCGATAAGCGGGTTCAGCATCATCACCACACGAAACAAGTTCGCCCATACATTTACGGATTTACGTATAAACCTTCACCAGGACAACCTATGGTAAAGCACTCTATAGGTGAACCTTTGGCATGACAGCATATCCATTGTACAGATAATCGTTAAGAAGTACCTATAGCAGTGTCTCGAACATATTCAAGAAACTTATTTCATTAGCTTGAGGTTCAAATTTCAATTTTATTGCAATCCTTTCTATGTAATTTTACCAGTTTAAGCTTCCGTAGAGCCACGGCATGACGGTTCAAAAAATGGGAGGAGGGGCGCGCAATAAGTTGAGAGAAATGTGGAACGATAGGGTTCCCGCGCTCGCGCATAAAAACAGTAAAAACAAAGTCATCTTCACGGAACACCACAACTGCGCAATCCCCGTTCAGTCGCACATATTTTAGATAAATGACAGCTACACACTAGTTTAGTGAACGGCTGCAGTTAGCGAAACATTATCTGAGCAATGGCATCTAGTGACAGAAGGTTCATAACGGCAACTACTAACCCCCAGACAGTCAGTATTTTTAGTTTGGTTAGTACTCACGCAATGGACTTTGCACATCAGAAATGCCGCTGCTGAAATCTCGAGCATCATAGGCCCAACTCCCTGGTCAGGAAGCGCACCTAACACCACGGGGCCGTACGCAAGGTCTCTTCTATGCTTCTATGTTCTCTAACTCTAGATGGTCTGTGACCGACTGCAGCCGTGCACTACTCTGGGGCCTGTTGGGTTATATTTATCAGCAGAATGAATCAGTGCGCTGTGGGTTTCCAAGTTGGGGGAGGGTGGGGGGAGGGGCTCGATCAAGTTAACTTTGCCCTTTCTCTACCACACTGCGAGGAGAAGTAGAGGGTGGGGAGAGAAAAGAAAGACCATAACACGCATCATTAGGAGTACAATGGCCATGATAAAAAAAATAATAATCCGACATTAATGCAGACAGTTGAATAATTGGAAATCCAAATATTGCCTACGACAGATATAATTCAGCTTTTAACGTACTAATCCGAGATATTTCTCGGTATATGCAGTCTCTAAAAAATGAATTTCTTGCAAGATATCCAGTGCCATCGTAGATCGTGCAAAGTGTAAATTGTGCCTGTCTTCTATCTCTTACTATTTATTCGGATTCACTACACAGTGACTAAACTTAAATTTTCAACCGATGAAATAGAAAAATAAAAAATTTTGGATGCACTCAGAATTTGTATATTTTGTTCAGGGGTTAAAATTAACGATGGCAAGTCACCTAAACTTAACAGCTAGCCTCTTGACTAATATCGGGTGTCTAGAATTCCCGTAGCGACTTAATAACACAGGGGGTGATTTAGCCCTTTCGTGCCCAATGTACAAATTTGTGCATGTCACTAATATGTTGTTCCTGGGATCAGTAAAGCTTAGCTAAAACACGGAACAGGAAAGGTTAATCAAAGCCAAACATTTACCATGTCTGTATCGAATTCTTTGTAGACCACAGAACCAGCAGGAGCGCTTTTAATAATTTATTCCTGGCAGCAATAAGCCCCATAATTATTGTTCTGTGCTCTGAAGCTCATTACCCTAATCGATTCCACATTTAATCTCGTGGACATTTACAAGAGTCATTTGCATTTCTGCACGCACAGCAGCTTTGAAATACTCTCGCGTTACATTGTATCAAACTACTGAGCTATATAAAAAACACATAAACACGCTCTACGTACACGAAAGTTGGTAAAACTACAGGGCACATGAAATTACTTTTTTCACTTTCCCTACGCTAGATCAGATTATGTATCATTACAAATCTACATAACACCTACATTATAATTATCAAATCTTCACGCTTGGCCCACCACGGACACGTAGTGCAACCGAAATGATGCATTATGCAACACCGGGAAGCCCTCAATAGAAAGCAATAGCTGACTTCAACGCCTGCAAGCTGAAACGACCGAAAGCCGGTGCCAGCAATGAATTCCAAACGGAAACAGACCAGGACAGGAAAACTGACTGAACTGACGATTTCGGCACCTATCATTCTCCAAAGTGAGAGAAGCGCATCAACAGCAGCACGTATAATCCTCCGATAGAGTTAGGGGCTGGGACAGAATATAACCAATGTCTCTCATAGTGCACACTTTGTAAAACATACAGAATCCGGCCACTCCTCTACTACGGGACAGATTCACCAGATCACTTTTAGCGCAAAGCCTACTGACTGAACTAACAAGTCGGTCCAGCAAACACAAGTGACTGTCAGCAACTGAAGCCCAGACCGGTGCGCGATACTTCACCACAGGCAGCAAGAAAGCATAAAATTATCTGCCGACTAGATTTATGTCACCAAACACAGAATTTACCTTCTGCAAGCGCCCAATCTTACTGGAAGCACGTGACACGAGTCGCCAAATATACGGCTTAAAAGTAAACTTCTCATTAAAGACAACACCGAGAATTTCCAAGATCTAGACCCCTGGAGAAAAGTGTCATCTATCTCCAGAGAAGGATGCTGAGGCAAAAGTGTCCGAGACCGATTAACAATCATAGATTTAGTGATACTGCCATTCAGCTTCATACTCCAGGCTGAGGACGATGCACTAATGTGGGGCAGGTCCCTTTTTATAGACTGGGCGACGACATTACGCATGCTGTGGTAGATATCACTGCTATTAAAGGGAATTGTCAGCATAGTTGATCATCGTGTTCTCTAGGGAAGAAATCACGTCACTAGTGTGCAGAACAAACAGCAGCGGGCCAAGTACGCTACCCTGAGGGACGTCAGACTGCACCGCGACTGAAACACTGAAATGTAATGTCAAAAGGAAAGCAACATACAATCAAGAATGTGATGGAATATGGATGGTAGTCATGTATGAAAGGCTCACCGAGCTTTGTTTGCTTGTCACCATGTAATGTTTTCATCCGTGCTTATTAAAATACTTTATTATAGGAACTGCATAACAGGAAAGATAAAAGCATCATAAGAAGCCACACCCATAAAAATTCTAGACATAGGAATATCTTATCTGTATTCAAGCCAGGATGATGGTATTTGACTACAATGGTTTAGTGTTATATAATTGTATCCCTATGAGAAAAAAAGCCTTTATAGTGAGCCAGTACAGACTGATACATGCAGAAAAGCTCAATTCAAAAATGACGAGGGAAATTACTTCACGCGGTGCTGGTCTTGCGTGACACATACATACATACACATATATTGCTACGATTCCCCGCGTAAAGTGCTCTTTATACGAAAAAAAAAAAACACAGGATTCGTGGGCATACGACTGAATAGCCGCTGCAATAGTAATATATTTTGGCAATCACAGCAATTTTTTGTCATTTTCCGCTGTGCTCAGTCTTTTGAGTCTTATATTAACACCAGTAACACAATGGATAGTGAATACAGCTTCACGTGAATGAAAAATGCATCCGTGTGTAAACACACCAGCATACCAGAACTTAATGTTTACAAAGTAAACAAGCGAGTATGAAAATTTGTTACCGCGTGTTGTGGTTCAGTAAAACAGTGTAAACATTTGCAAGTATTAGAAGTTCGTGCAATTCCATTGCGCGTTAGAGCGGTACCGATTGTAATAGTAAGGAAATGAAAACTTAAATCATACAAAGTTCGTCAGGTTACGATGATAGCATTTGCTAACTAGTGTTAGACACGGGCAAGTTCTGCTACCTACCGTACCTGAATAACTTGTGTTTTCCGTTTGCACAACGCATTCAGTACGTGGCAGTAGTAGCATCGTTTGCGGGGAAAAAAGAACTCTAGAGTAGTCCATACTGCTGTAAGCACGGGTTATTTTTGGTTTATCATCGCACTAAAATGAAAACAGACCGTGCGAAATATTTTACGTATTTATCACTGAGATGTAATACGAGTACAAGAAGGTCGTATAAAAATTTGTTAAACCCGTCTGCGAACGCCTTTTTAAATTAGCCTAATTTTTTTTTTTTTTTTCGTTGCATGAACCAAGTAGCGTCGGCTCTTCTTACTCTCATACTTTTACCGATCTCTCAGTGCGATAAAATTAATGTTTCAACTTAATTTAAAAACAGCCGGTTTTGGTAGCACCCTGACTCAGTCGCTTGCACTAAAGTTAGTATTGTACACAAATTATCACACGGACGTAGCGACAGCAAGACAAAAACAGAATTGGCTTGGGTTGTTGTGACGCTCTGTTGTCGGTGTCACGCCATTTACAATCTGCGCTGGATTGTAGGTCGGAGGCACGCCTTGCCCAGTTGGACTTTAACGCGGCGTTTGACAGGGTTAACCACAGGGGTCAATTATACAAGCTGGAGTCCTTTGGTGTGGGTGGTAGGGTTCTGTCAATCACACGCGATTTTGTTTCAGAGCGAACGCAGAGTGTGTCTGTTGACGGCGTTTAGAGCGCTCCAGTCGGGGTTGTGTCCGGCGTCCCACAGGACAGTGTGCTCTGCCCGCAGTTGTTCGTTCTCTATACTAGTGACATGTTCTCTTCGCTTGAAAACACGATGATCAACTATGCCGACGATTCCACTTTGATGGCAGTGATACCTGCTCCTCGCCTTCGTGATACTGTCGCTCAGTCTCTGAATAGGGATTTGTCATGCATTAGTGCATGGTGCTCGGCCTGGAGTATGAACTAAATGCCAGTAAGACCAAGTCGATGATTATCAGTCGGTCTCGGACACTTGTACCGCAGCATCCCCAAGTGGAGATTGATGACACTTTGCTTCAGGAGTCTAGCTCCTTGGAGATTCTTGGTGTTGTCTTTGATGAGAAGCTTACTTTTAGCCGCATATTAGGAGGTTGGTGTCGCGTGCTTCCACTAAGATTGGACTCCTGCATAAGGTGAATTCTGTGTTTGGTGACACTCAGGTTGCCCGCAGATGTTTTTATGCGTTTTTGCTGCCTGTGTTACAGTATTGCTCATCGGTCTGGGCTTCAGCTGCTGACACTCACTTGCGTCTGTTGGACCGACTTGTTAGTTCAGCCAGCAGGTTGTGCGCTGATAATGATCTAAAGAACCTGTCCCACAGGAGGAGAGTAGCAGAGCTATGCATGTTTTATAAGGTGTACAGTAATGAGAGGTATTGGTTGTATTCCGCTCTCCCTGCCCTCAAGGTTTTTAGGAGAAAGACTCGTGCTGCGCGCGGAGCGCACTCATTCACTTTTGAGGCTGTCGTATGTCAAATTAATCAGTTCTGTCGGTGCTTCGTGCTCGGTCGGCTAAGGTTTGGAATTTGTTGCCGGCATCGGCTTTTGGTCGTATTGGCCTGCAGGAGTTTAAGTCAGCTGTTGATGGGTTTTTTGCTGGATTACCTTTAGCAGCGTTTTGGGCTTCCCGGTGTTGCAAGATGTTTCATTTGGGTTGTATTAACTGTCCGTGGGGGCTCAAGCGTGAAGTTTTAATAATAATAATAATAATAATAAAACAAGAATTAATGCAACCTTACTCTAATTCTAATGGGAATAATGTTCAGAGCAGAAAACCATTATACTTTCTGACATGTCTTGTTAAGTACAAATGTGCTTAGCGCAGTATCCTATATAATAACCTTCTTGACCCATATAATGGACTCTCTGCCTACAGTAACCGTAAAAATATTCTAGCTGCAATTAGCAACTGTGTCATAATAACTTACAGTAACTATTCTAACCCAAATAACTATATCAGTATAAAGTGGACGTTTCCGCTCCCCGCACTCACTGTACACTTTCGACCGTGTACATCATGTAAGAGAGAACCACCTCACACAGACTCCTATTTACACGATCTCCCAAACCATTTTCTCTTCGACCAAAACCAATTTCCAGAACACGGAACCGCACAACTCCGCCCTACAGCAGGCAGCCGCGGCCGTTTAATTTCAGTGTAAATTTCGGTTGAAATTCCCAGTTTTTCGAGAACAACAGGGGGCGGCCATGAATTTTAATTTGTCCCATTGCATGCTGAAGATACGGCGATAACATTTAAGGGGCGATTTGCGATCGCTGCCGCCAGCGTAATATCGATGCGGGGGACGGCTACACCTGGCCCCCCTCTGCGCCAGCCGGCGCTTTATCACACTTCTGAAAACTTCCTATGCGTCGTATAGCAAGTTGGGTCGTAAATGAGATCAGCAACTCCGCTCGCACAATATCATCGAGCTTCTTATAAACTTATCGACCTTAAGAGTCAACTTCTAGAGTTTCTCGTACAGGGAATTCTTCTATACACTTTGCTCAAAACAGACCGTGGGTCTTACCTAAAAAAGACATACCTTTGAATTTTGTTTTAAATTTTAAAAATGATTCGATTTCGACGTAATTAAGCCATGCCTTCATATATTCGCCGCAATTAACAGAAGTCTGAGGTAAGTCATACATGCCGGCAAATTTTGTCGTAAAAACTACTTAATTAGGCTTAAGGAGCGCCGTCGAATTTTCTTCACAGTATAACAGAAGTCTGACGAAAGAAACCCCGGCATTTTTTCAAATCATAGGAGTAAATATAGGTACATCAGATTCAGCACATTAAAAATCTGACCTAGGATATACCTTCAAAACTTTGTTTACAAAGCAACATGAGTTCGACATAGGAAATACGCTAACATTTTGTTTACAAACACAAGAATTTTGAGATGGGAAAAACATTACATATTTAATTGTACACAACAAGATTAGTGTGGCAAACGGCCATCCTGCGAATTTTCGCCGCTCTAAATAATATGACCTTAATTGTGCGATGATCTGAAAGCGACTTTCAGCCGAACAACGAATAGCTTACACCGACATGAATATCAAATGAGAGACTTTACTTACACAATGCAAAACAAAGTTTATAAAACATATCAGCGCGGAGCCGCTCGCAGATGAGCTTCAAGGAACGAAACGCGCAAAGCTTGCAGTGTGGGCACATCAGCTGCTCATATACATGTATAAATTTATATTGCTCTCAACGCTAGTTCATCAAAAAATAAGTTTCTCTCTTCAATAAAAAAATTAAACATTCACTTGCGCGTCTACCATTATTATGAGTGAAGGGAAGAGAGGTGAATTCACGCGAGATGTTAGCTGACTCGCACTCTCACACTATCTTATTAAATATAACTAGCCGGACCCGTGAAAATTCCACAGTTAGTGTTGGCACTGTATTAAACTTAGCAATCCATAATCCAAAACTAGGCTATCATAATTCATCTTAATTTGACTTAATGCAGCTTTTCTAACCTAACCTGCCCTATAAATAATACCCGTGTCGAAATACGTCTATCCTCAAGACTGCTGCCCATGTGAACGTTTTCCCCTATACCCTTCCGATTACACTGCCGGGGATGCAGCTTCGACTTGTCAAGTATTATTGAGTTCAAAACCCCCCGCGGCAGCTGTTCCGTTACAGTGATGGCCCGTTGCCATCTTTCTCTTAATTTCTATTGAGATTCAATTCTCATTGGTTCCTATTTGGAATCGCTATGTGTTCATAGATTAAGCCTTTATCGCGCGCACAGAAACTTCTGTTCTAAGAACGTGAAGCGCTTTCGTGTTTCGACTCGTTTGCAACGTGCTTTACGTAGTTCATCGGTAGATCTCGCAAATGTTCTGCCAGCAAAGAATTTGCACTTGTAGGCAACATAATGTAGGGATATAAAGACATAAAAAACATATATATATATATACAGCAGTCTCACTCTTCGGTGGAACTTCTCTCATTGCTCTTCAGCTGTATGTGTACGCCTTCGCTGAACTGTGTTTCTCATTTTCCGAAGATATTATTTATCTTTTCAGATTCTGAACAATGCCATTTTTCATTGGTGTATCTGATGACTGCAGTTCTACAGTATGACTCGTGGCTGTTCCATATAGTATCACATAATTTTTCTGTTCTGTTTTGTGCGATAGCTTCACCACAATATACACCAGATAGCACATTTTTTTCAATAAAAGTTCCTCGCTCCCGAACGCCTCTTCTCAGTCAGTTTACTTGATTTTTTAAGCACCATATTTTGAAATTTTTTTCAAATGAAGCTGTCCAGAGCAGCTTGCTTGGCACCGTATCCATGCAGACTGCGGATTTTCTCATATATGGATCTGGATCGTCATGCAACGCCAGCAAAGTGAATATTCTATGATTTGGAAATACGTATGTATGATACGTGGAGAATGAACTTCATGTCTTTGCATCGAAACTGACTGAAAATTTTTCAGGAGCTAGCGAAAAGAAGACAGCTATTATTAATCTTCCTTCCAGCGAAAAACAGAACTTCTGGCAAATTAAATTCTCCCCTAGCTAAGAGTTAAAAGCGTAACGTACAGACACAAGGATGGATCGACAGACGGATGAAGCTTCAAGCAGAATTATAATATAGATGCTCGTATTGATCCTATTTAAATGGCATCATACAAAACACGTTTTTATACAAAAAAAACACATGCTAGGCTACGTTACGAGCGCCCAGCTTCCAAAGTGAATCCCAGGACACATTCAGGTTAACTCCAATATATTTTTTAATTATCACAGAGGCATAAAAGAAAAAACAATGGATTTACTAAAACGTGCTCCAGAATTTCCAGGAAAAGAAACACCGCTCTCGTTAAATAAACAAAGAAAAATTTATTATCATTCATAGTCAGCAGCAAAAGACTCAATTACGAATTCTGCTAAACACGAGGACAAGTCACTGGAGTATTGAGGATTGGTGTTATTATAACAAAGCGTTGAAGAACGGCAAGTGTCAAAATACATAGTCGGGCAAAGTTTTCTATGCCACCTTATTTGAGTTTCACTAAAGCCAAACTAAACTAGGTATCAAACGGCCAAATTAGCGCTTGTCACGACAACAACTTACAAATAATAGGGTCGGAGCGCAGCAGACGTACGAACGAAAATACCACACTGCCGTGATCGGAAATAAAGGAGAGTCCATAAATTGCAGCGCCAACGTTCATCACATCAACTATTGCTGAAGATTACTACGGGAACTTGCCACCCTTTGTGTAGTAGCAGTTACGTCCCAGGAGGCCTAACCCAAGAAGACGGGCTCTATATAAATTGCAGCTTCAGGCTCGTACAACTACAGACGCCTGGTTGACCAAGGCTATATTTACGGATGAATCAATAACATCCATTGTTTTATTGCTCCTAAGTACTACATGGAAAAGGCTTGACGACGAGCAAAGCTCATTTGGGTGGCACTCATTGGGATATTAACGTAAATTTTTCACGCACGCAAGAGGTGAGTAAAGGCAGTAAGTGTCAGACGAAAGAAGACCTTATGAATGAATGAGCGGTAGAGGCGGCGGCGAGTTAAGACGCGATATTGCCTAGCGAGATCTCATGCATGCATTAGCCACAAAGTATTGCAGTTTATCACAGTTAAAAGTATCTATCACAGTCCAATGCGCGCGCTTAGGAATGCAAAGCTGAATAATTGAACATACGATGGCGCTCATACTTCGGCGCACTACAAGAATGCGACGTCTCGGCTATTCAAAGGTACACGTTTGACTTGAGAAATTACTCAATTTGGGTAACAAAAATGAGTGGCAATACAAGTTTTGGTTGTCCGCTATAACGTCTATTTGGTGCCGGTATAGTCTATGGGCATCCTAAAATGCAGGTATAAAGGCATGTTCGATTGGGCGCCAAATTTAGGCCTTCGAGGCTTGGCTTGCTTGAAACTTTACGCAGGTGTGCGGGCTTCGCCCCGCTAAGTTGAGTTTCTGGCATTAACCCTCAATCGGTTACCCATGAGACTTCTAGAAATTCAAGCTTGTCCCGTAAAATAGAGTTTTCTGCGGGCTCAACGTAATCGCCTTGCTTTTAATACTTGCAACACGATTCAAATGACAAATCCGAAGTTACTGTCAGCAGTTTCGAACAAGTCAAGCGTCGAAGGCCTAATTTCAGCGCCCAATCGAACGTGTTTTAAATGTCTTAGCCTATTCTAGCTGAGCCAAATCTTACCTAGCCGCGAGTTACCACTATACAAAAAAATTACATACCCCAAATTTAAAAAAAGGGTTTTTAGAAAAACCAGTCCTGCCCTCCCCTAACCTACCCGAAGTTATGAACGAATATAGTCCAACTTACCCGAAATTAGTTCGGGTTTTCCGACAGTACGGCCTACAGAGAGCGAAAACGGACAAATGCGGACAAAGCGTAAATTCTAGTACAGGGTAAGGTTACCTATGCTATTCTCAACTAACATAAAACATATCATGAGATTATTATTATTATTACATTCATTTTTTACCACCCCAGACAGAGAGGCCACATACTTTCCAAGAACCAGGTATTCTTTATAGATAGTTTAAAAAAGATATGTGAAAATATGGTTAAAATTTATACTTTTAATATAGGGTTTATTTGAAGCGCGGAAAAAATACATGCGAAGCTCAACTGACAATCTAAAGAATTTGTGAAATCAGCATCAACTCGCTTGGCTAACATCCTTTCGCAGTAGACCCACCTTCTAGCATTTGTTTAGGAAACATGCTCAGATGAAAAGAAAATCAGACTATCATACGACAGGTCAAAACACAACATGAAAAAATGGCATCATCATGAAAGGAAAAAAAAAACATAAAAAAAAAACAGCTAATAACGCATTTCTTCCAGCCGGAAGCAATTATAAGGCAATGTCGCTGGCAAGTCTTCATCAAGCACGCAAAATTTCCAGGAGCACGAAATGGAGTACACAGCAGGGGATCAGATAATGAAGCGATCGCTTCTCAATACGTCGCTTCCACAAACGGCCATTTTGAATTCGACTGAAACTACACGTAGCTAACGTGAGCAAATGAAACGGCGAGTTAACATCCGGCGAGCAAAATTGCGGTGCACGACGGCTGAAGAAAGAACCAATCGACGGCCGTACAATATGTCACTCCAGTACGTAATTACAGACAAATATAAAAATTAACACTAGTCTGAAAAATCATTAAATATACCCCTGGAAAAAGATGAATAAGGTCAATTGCACGGATTTATTAAATTGCACAATCATCACACTAATTTGTGTTTCTCTACCGATAATTTGAGTTGCTGCGTACCTTGGGGTCTCCGGATGAAATCTACGGGGCGTTTCGCGCATCACTTCAGTGTGTGGAGTCACGATGCTGATTATCTTCTGTTGGGTCGCCGTTAGCGACCACAGAGAGGGGGCGCCATCAGCGAGTTATCTCCACAGTGTATGTAACCGCCAACTGTCGCAGGTCTAGCTGGTATTCTTCTTAAATGAGAATCCAGCAAGTTTTTTAACTGTATTACTTTCATACTAGTGACGTTTCAAACATACAGAGGTACTTTGTTAAACAAAGATAAATCAATTTTTACATGTCTAATTAGAATTATGTGTCTCGATATTATCAAACTCAGAATATCTCAAGAGGCTCAAAATGCAACCATCTTCGCTTCGAACCTCACGAGTAGAAAAATTTAATTTTAGAAACTTTAATGTTTCATTTAAAGAGAGCGGCACAAAATCTCAGGTTAGTATACTTTGAGGAGCTAAGAGGGAAAAGTTAGAAATGGTACCAAGTGTTTGCATGCGGATCTCAATTAACTCTAATATAATTAAACACAAAACCAAGCGATAAAATTTATTAAGATGAAAGGTTATGCCAACTTGTAATTTGCAAGCTTAACTAATGGATATTACAATTTAAATTTTATGATGGATTAGACACAGCAGGTATTGCACACGCACAAGACAAAAAAAATAGTAATAAAACTTTTAAATGCCAGTAATCGAGTCAATGCGCCCGTGCAGAAAAAAAAGATCTAGAGTTTCAAAGCTTGCGCGGATAATTATACTAATGCTTATTATTATCATACTTATCATTATCGAGGGGATTTCACGACCCAAATTGGATCGGTTGAGCGATGTTCAGCTCTACGCTTTGGCGCCGGGTCACATCCCGTGACCTAAGGCTCAGAGCACTTTGCGAATGATGTGCGCTGTTCCAAGCAGAGCTTTTTTCTGGGGGCTATTATTATGATATACTCATATATTCATATTTTTTATAAGAGCTGCTTGCAGTCAATCGATCCAATACCGCTTAATATAACTTACGTTGCTATGACTAAAATACTTTGAACATTGAGAACATTTCGAACTGCTAATAATCGTATGAAGCGTGAAATAATATCAGTATTTATTTTTCATTATAATTTTGTCTACTGATGATTTTTTCAATTTATATTTTAAATTAAAAGTGGGTTGCTTCACTTTTTGAAAATGATGAGCGTGTCCAATAAACAGTCCCAAAGCTTGAGCTTTTTATTAACGCTTTCATATGCAGATGCACAGAAGTGTAAGATGAATATAAGAACGAAATTCTGTAAGAAAAAAAAACAAAATGAATGTAACAACGGAGCTTCAGGTAGCAAATAATAACAAGTTCACCTCTGGAAACAACATGCTCCATTTTCCAACTTTCAAGCATTTAAATTGAAGAAAAAAGAAGGTGGAAGACTTCAGGAGCGAAGGCAGTGGGCCGGCCACTCATTTCGCAGTTTTCTAAGCAATCTTCCTCAACTAACATTTCAGGGTCTAAAAAAAGTAGTCAGCGGCAGCACATTCTTGAGAAAGAGCAGAGGTAAATCAGAGGGACATT
>LQNS02278176.1:622533-632644 GCA_001587735.2 Parhyale hawaiensis | reverse complement strand
GCAGAGGTATAAGCCAGGCTCGCGGCAAAGCAAGCCCAGAAAATTTGCTATGCGGTGCCTGTGAAGGACTGACGCCATTTTGCTTTGGAAGCTCTGCTTTTGGCACGTTTTGCAATTCGGTTTCAAGTTGCAGTGACGTCTTTGTTGCAAAGAAAGATCTCGGTTTGCCATGCATGTGTAGCTATGGTCAGCCTTTTTCTGCGCGGCCAGCCAGAGTCGAGGCCTGCTCATTATGCCGGGGTCACTCTATAAATCTGCAAGAACAAAGTGATGCGAGGATGAGCAGCTCGCATGTCGTTGATACTGCCGTATCTATGATACCGAATTCAAATATATTTCAGGACGATCAATAAAATAGACACTCATCCTGGCCTCTGGTTCGTGGGAATGCATACGTGACAGGACTTTCGTCGAGGCGACATTATACCACCATCCCTTTAGTGACGTCTCTACGAGTATTCTTGGGCGCAGTTACACAGGTCACTTACTGTAGTAGGCACCGTAGTTGTGTCAGATCTGAGTGTATGCGCTACGCCCTTGAAATTTTCAGAAATGTGACGTCACAATTACGTCACGCCACTGTAGAAATGCAACAGTGGAAATGCCCTGCAACAGTGGCGTGACGCAATTGTAACGTCGCACATCTGAAAATTTAGAGGCGTAGCGATTAAACTCAAATCTGACACAACTATCCTCTGTAAAAGAACTGTGGCAGCTACCAAAACAAGAACACTGACATGTATTTGTATGATTTTTTTCAATTTCCGGCTCTCTTATAGCTGCTTGCCTGGCGAAGTAAAGACAATTTGTGCTTTACTCGCTTGTTTCCAGAATACCAGATTTGCCTCTGCACTGTTGCTCGTCTGCAAAATTTTGCTGGACAGAAAATTCAGCTGTAAAAGACACCTTTGCGCTTTTTGGATCTCTTCTAGTACCTTAATGATAAATCTGCTTGTCCCTCCGTAAGTTAGCTTTACAGTTAGCTTAACAGAAGGTGTTAAGTTCAAATTTAAGCTACTTTTGCTCGCAGGTCTTGGGTAGAAGATTCACTACCTCGCGTGGAACATATTTTAGCCTTTGTGCCTATATGCATATGATACGGGTCCGAGGGCATAGCAATTGAGGAACAATTCGTTTCTTCCGAAGCTCCACAGGTTCTTTCGTTATTAGATAAGAGAAAATTAGGATGATACGGGTCTGAGATATCAGTGAAGAACATTGCTTTTGTTCTGTAGGATAGCCACAGGTTCCAGCTAGTGTGCCATATTATCTCTTGACAGGCAGGCGACTTCACTAACTGGGCCAACTGCGTCGCAGACTAATGAAAATTAAGACGGACAGCTTCTTTTATGCGCAGCTCTCCTCGACTTCGAGATTGCTGTGAAGTCATGCATCGTTCAGCCACCAGCCTTGTGCCACGAACAATTTCATATAACGAGAAAAATGTTTCGATTGAGCTGAGTAGATATTTCTCGACTTCCCGTGATGCACTCAGTCGCAAAAAATCCTATCCCTAAACGAATTTTCTTTCTTCGTTATTACAAAATAGAAAGGGATGAATATTTTTCTGACATAAAGGTACAGCTGAGCTAGTAAATCTGAAATAGAAATACAGTAAACGAATTTATAGAAGATGTAACGCAGTATACATCTCAATTTCAACGCGGATACTTCAAGAGAAATGCACAAGAGTCCACACCGGAGCTCTGTACTGCTGTTACGAGCTAACGTGTACAAAAGAGCCAGCAAGTTGAAGCAAGAAAAAAGAAACACATGTTCGATAACGTTAATTATTCGTTGGGAAACTCGTTCCAGAAAATAGCTTAAATATCGCTAAAAATAACAAAAGAAATCATCAAAACTCGAGGAAGCGAAAGCATCAAAAGCACATCAGTGAAATTATTCAGCTGTTGTTTTTGAAAATTGTTAACGACGTTATTGAAACGATGCACTGGAAAAACGTGGCCTCTTGTGCGATCTTTGAACTTATTTGCCTCAATACAATCCACAAGCATGCCGCTCACATGGAAGCGTATTGCAGACATTAGTAAATTACAAAATATAGGTTCTGCCACAATGTTTGCATCGATAAGCTGAAACCTTATCCTGGATTGTAAGCATTAAACAGAGCCATGGAAAGGACTCTACAGGTGTCTATCATCTATTGGAGCGGCGAAGTCCAACCCACTGGACTTAACTTGTCTGGCACTCGAGAAAGAATGTTGGTTTTGCCACTAAATAAACATGCAAGCAAAGTATACAAACTTCTTATATTAAAAAAACGTTTCGTGTATTTATTTCGTGTCCGCTCTTAAGGAAGTAGATAGGCGGATAATAGGCGTAGTTTCAGAAGATGGCAAAAAGGTTCTTTATACCTTTATCTGAAGGCACTTCCTGCAGGAAACACTTCTTGAAATCCAAGTAGAGATATTTGTAGCTTCTGGAGTCCATTTTTATAACTTTTTTTCAGGTCACGACGTATAAATTCAGCAGATGGTCAACAAAGCAATCAGGAGGTGATAATTTTTCACGGGTAGTAGACAATTGTTTCTTCTAGCTTACAGTCTTTCTTATATGACGGAGCTGTTTTCTCTTCTTCTTTTTTCTCTGGTTGCGTTCCTATTTTCATATAGGGTCACTGTTTCTCGCAATCCTCCTCCACAGCGCCTGATCTACCTCCCAGTCGTCCTCCAAATTCTTCTCCTCATCGCAGTTTAGGTCGTTCGCGACTCCGTCGGCCGTTTTCTCTTCACAGGCCAAAATTTAAGCACTTCAAACAAAGCAGACATATATGTGGGTTGGAAAGACGATATCAACAGTATCATTGCTATGGAGCTCTGGCATTGTATATAAGCTGACCTGACAGGAGTTACTGTAACTTCAAATTTATTAGAGTGTTTTATTCAAGCATTTGCTTTTACGTCTATCAGTATAGGAGACCTAAAGATGAGACCACGAAATAGAATCAATGAAGAAAATGAAGCAGCAAGTCAGAGAAGATTCCGAACCGGCCTATAGGTATTAGGCAAACTCATCGGTTATAGCGTAAATTTTTTTTACGCACGGGTCCATTAGTTGTAATATAAAATAGATAGATAAGCTAATAAGTCGTACATTTAGGCAAGGAAATGTACTGCACGTTCTGAATATCTTGGAAAAAGTAGAATGACTCTCAGGATGATTTCATTTTAAAAAGCCTTGTGGGCTCGGATTTTTTTAGCCATTAAGCATCGAAGATATTTCGAGCGACTATGCTGACGAAACTTTTCTTCTGTATACCAATTCTAATAAAAACGACAATATGACGACTGTGACGTTATCATTCAGCCAAGAATTTTCTTGTAAAAATACTGAAAAACTGCCTGTCTCGTCCATTATCTTTGTCAGCGTTGTCATATAGTGCGAATTATATATGCTTGCAGTGCAAAACTAAAAAATTTAATCCCACAAGTTTTAGATTTAATCGAGGAAATGTATATACTTTATATTCTATACACGTTTCAGACGACAGACGGATTTGCAAGTTGACAATTTTCCCAAGGCACTATTTAGAAAGCCTTCTGGGTTACTTTTAGGCTTTGCCCAAGCTTGCGAATTGTTATTATACAGCTCCATAGCATCTGCCAAAATTTCGAACGGCTAGAGCCACACACTAATGCAAGCACAGACTGACAGCTTCTAAGTGCAGCTCAACTCTACCTCGAAATTCCTGTGACGTCATCATTCAAACATCAGCGGTGTGCCACGAATAATTTCATATGACGAGAAAAATATTTAGACTGAGCAGAACTGACAAATCGTCACTTTAATTAATGAAATTCACTGCATATTATTACCATCTTAGAAAGTAGAAGACTCCCAAAATGACTTCATTTTTTCAGTAAAACGCCTTCTGGGTTCAGACATTGATAGCCACTAGCTGGACCCGTAAAAAAATTTACGGTTTACTAACTTTATTTTAAGTGTTTGGAAAATTCCTGGTACCGGTATGCTTGTTACTGGATTTTAATGTAGTTAGCTGCTCATCTAATTTTATCGTGTTTATTAACGCAAATAGATAGTTGCCCTCCAAGTAGGTAGTTGTCCTCCTGGGGGTAGTTAAAACTTCCCAGGGCTAGTTGTCTTCCTAGGGGTAGTTGTTCTCTTCTCCCAGGAGGTAGTTGTCCTTCGAAAGGGTAGTTAACCTCCTACGGGGATAGTTGTCCTCCTATTTAGCTATATGGCTTCTACGGGACCAGTGGATATTATACGGTTGGCAAATGTTTTCACTTACCATAGTTTAACCTGAGGTAGTGCTTCTAACTTCACCCAACCCGTCTGAGCTGAAGTCCGTCGCTTACTCCTGTCTTTCGTTACGCAGTCCGTCTACCTTACATCTCGCCTAACATTTCGTAATATTTTTATTTCACCACTAACATTATTCACAAATTTATTCTGTCAGGAAATAATTCGTACTAGTGTCTTGATAAAGACAGAAACATGACGGTACTTCTTGCATTGTTCCACAATGTATTTACACACCTTTTCCAAGCTGTGTTTCCCCCAGTTTACGCTTTTCAATTTTTTGTCGGCGTATTCGATTTTCCCATCATTTCGTGACCCATGGGTACTGATCAATTAGCCCATCATTTTTCTGCTTCGTTTAATGCCATTGGTAGGTAATAAAGGAAAGCAGATTTGATCAATTTCTTCACTCGCAGCAGGGAAATCTGTACTTAAGCTGTCATTGTATTTGTTCAGACATCGCACTGTTCTAGCAGAATTCACACGGTAACGACAAACGATGATATAGATTCTAACGCGCTTACACTGAACAGCTCAAGTGCAAAATAATTATTAGAAAAACATTGCCCTGTTGCATCCGGTTGATGATCCCCGCAGTATCATAGATACCTACGTTAGCTTCACAGTGCTGCCTGAATCACTTTATTTTCAAAGTTTTGCCGACTTTCTTCCAGTCTATTTGACCGATGACAGCTGCTGAGCTTTAAAACTATTCGCTCCAATTTTCTTCTATCTATTTTTGAAGAGCGTAACACACGAACGAAGGAATGACGCTATTAATATTATATTTAGATTAAAGACCGGCAAAATTTTGAGCGGCAACTTGTATCCTGTATACCAACTTATGAGCAAAATAACGAAGTGAGGACTGTGACGTCATTATTAAGACACAATTTACCTGAAAAAATGCCGAAGAACTGCCGGCCTGTGTCTTCCTTAGTCTATGGCTGGAAATATCTACACTAAACTCATATCTCGTCGACGAACTTATGGTATAAACGACGAGTGACACTGTGACGTCATCAGCGTAAATCTTCCCTCGAAAATACCGGTGAAGTGCCTGTCCGTTTTCATTTGCTTGTCGTAGTGACGACGGTTAGGCTCAAGATCATCCCCACCTGAAGTGCAGTTACGCGTCTTAGGTATTTACTTTGAATCACTTACTGCAATAATGATGTAATGTCAGTACTTTTGTACTTTTGAGAATTTTTCTCAATTTTCCGGATACCTGCCTGAGTAAATGTTTTTTCCTCAAATTTTCATTTTAATTTCTTTGCTCTGCACTGCTGAAACCTTTTTGCGTGATATATTTTCTAATTATGATTCCGAGCGTCACGTAGAGACAGACACAATTTTATATTAGTACAAGTATTGCATTGCAAAAAATGGGATAAAATTTTACCGCGGCACCTTTCTTGACCACCGCTCGTACTTCCCCCCCGTGCGTTACAGCTCAGTCGGTGCCATTATGGCGGAAGGCGACCAAAACAAAGTAGTCATCGTGGCCCCGTTATTTGGCCCTTTAGTGGATGATATCGGCGCCTGCATGTCCCAACCTGCGGTCGGCCGCTGTTCGGCCTACCAAATGTAGATTAATTCTTGTAACAAATGTAAAGTGTGCTCGGAAAGTGGATTAATTCTTTGACAGAGAAAGGTAAATGGTGACTGTAAAATACATTAATTCTGTAACAGGTGTAAGGGCTGTTCAAAAGGCAGATTAATTCTTTAGCGAATGTAAAGGGTATTCAGAAAGTGAAAGTAAACTATTTCCGTAGCGCATATAAAAGTTGTTGTAACAGTTGTTCCAAAAGTAACTTAATTCTTTAACAAATTTAATTGGTGTTTTGAAAGTCACCGTCAACTCTTCTGATCATCTGTTTTTATTTATTGCAGAGTTTGATCCCAATATAGTTTTAACCATTAAAGAATTAGACGGACGGAAAGAGAGACCCATTCTAAAGCTAGGAGACGATGCCTTAGTTTCCGTGCTCAGATCTGAGCCCCTGCCATCCCAAAAGCTAGAGTAAATTTGTGAATTTTCACGCGCGAAACGGAAACCCTCTACTGATGAGGTAGTTTGTGGTTATTACTAGTTCCACTACATTGGATGCATTGTAGTAGAAAATTGTGAGACTTGAAGGTCCGACGGCGATTTACGGAAAAGAAAGCATGCCGTGTGATAAACGATAAGAAATCACGGACTTTTCATGTGCTATTTTCAAAATTGCAAGTCAAATTAGTGACGATATTCTTATCATATAAGTAACACAGTGCATTTCGACTCCACTCAATTTAATGCATGTCATCAAGCCAATAATGACAGCAGTCACTGCTTCCCGTCATACAATAAGACAAGATTCCAATGAAGCCCGAAATTCTTAAATTCCAGCGATATATATCGGGTGAGTATGATACACTCTGCAAAGAAAATACTTTGGCCAACATGTTGTATTACTCATAAGCTCATTATTTATTTGTCCAAAGTAAATGTAATTCTCAATATCTGCTGGCGATTTCTCTGTGGTAAGCACTGTGAAAATATTGTACACATTTAATTCATTATTGTACCGAGATGTACTATTCCTTACAATGATGCAATTTCTGGATGTATACTATACAATTATATCTTGCTTAAATTCGATCAATCTCTTCTATATAACGTCCCAAATCTTCCCCAAGTTCACCGAGTGCTTAACAAAACTGCACTGAGACGATGTCGTCCCAATTTTCCATATGTGCGAGTTAGTATAAAGAGTCACTCCAAGGTTTTGAAACCACTTTCCTCCCTCATAATATACCCACGTAGAGCCGATGTCTCACTATATAAAAAAACTGTAAACACTCACTATTTAATGCAACCACACTGAAATTTGTAACTTGATTAGCCCAAATACTCCTATGTTTAACTTTCCAACAAAATACCGCGGCACATCCAATATGCTATTAATGTGAAAATTATGAAGCTCAAAACTTTGCTGGATTCTTATTTAAAAGAGAATCAGATAGGCCTGCTGCTAGCAGTTACATGCACTGTGGAGATAAATCGTTGCTAGCTCTCCCTTTTGGCACTATAGCTGTGATTCAACAGAACCTGAACTTCGTCCAAACATCCACCTATAGGTACAGAACATATAGCTAGTGGCTATGCATAGGATATATCGCTGTAGAAAATTGTAGTGTATAATTATCCCAAAGTTTCTTTTCCAGTGTACTAAATAATGTGTATCTGTATTACTAATGTCTATCTATATAGTAAACAACTCAAATTTAACAGAGATAGTAATAATATTAGTTATGATATTAGTAGTAATACTGAAGTCAAACAGATATTTGCGCGGTCTTAATGATTTAAGCAGCAAATGTTCTTTCTTGTTTTTTTTTACACTATCATTCAGTTTTGTATGCGGCAAAGCATGTAGAGCAGGAGTCGACATCAAACTGAAAAAATGTAAACTAAACTTCGTAAACTGCGGTAATTAGATAACGTCTTTTCCGGTGAGATATGTCACTTTCAAATTCGGTCGCTTTGATCAAGCTGAACGAAAACTTTCTTATTTCTTTCCTGAATTCACTCAGTTATGCTTGTTTTTTTTGTGAGCAGATGAAGCCCAGTACATATATATATATATATATACAATAGCAGTATTTTGTTCTCACCAATAGATTACAGAAAGCGTGATGATTACAATAACCAAAGTTTGTATTATTTCAATAAACATTAAAGAATGCACTTGTTGCTAATTTCGACGTACTCGCTGCGTGCACACGTATCCGTTATTTAACCTAATGCATTTATTACTTTTAATTTGAGTTTTTCATTGCTTATCGGTTGGTGTCGCCGCCCCCCCCCCCCTTTCTACCCTACATAGGAGAGACGACGGTCCCTCACCCAGTCCTCATCCCGTCAACCCTGACCAGTGGGGGAGGAGGAGGTCTGGCGGTCCCCTTGAGTCCTTACACAACGAGGAGAGTGTAAGTTTGGCGAGTTTGTGTTGATTTGAAGACGTATTTTGGGTTGCGCGTACGTTAATCGCATATGTAGTGGTCATGAGGATGTTGGGTTGGCGTCCGGCGAAAATTTGTGTTCATTTTCGTTGAGAAATGAATAGTTGTTTATTCTCAGATGTGTTAGTGTTATGTTGATGTAATGTGCGTTGGCGGTTTCCTCCTGCTGACGGCATGTACTGTATTGTTTATTATAATTTTTTTTGGAGCGTGGGGGGGGGTTCTGTTATCTAAATAGTTGGCACTGTTTGTGTGATTGAAGTCATCTTTTGCTGTTGGCTGTGTTTTGGTATTTCTGGGAATTTTGTCACTGTTCGCGGTATAAACTAGATGTAAAATGTCATTTTTTAATGTTTGCTTTAGCGTCTTTTTTTTTTTTTTTTGTTTGGTTAATTGTCAGATAGGACCACTGGTTTTCACACTTCGTATAGTTTATTAGGTACGGAATAACTGTACAGCGTAATGTGGCCCGCAGCGCCAGAGTGTGGCTAAGAGCATGTTTTTCATTTTTCAAATTGGTTTATCTGGTAAAAAGTTGTGGTATTGCCATTTATCAGTTGGTATATAATTTTGTATTGTCCTTCCTCTAACATCGCTAAAATATCTCATCAGGTCCTTCTCGATGTCAATTCAGATACGTCGTACCGAAAAAAAAATGTACCTTTTATAAGTTTCTCCTCTTCGATACACAGGCAAAATCTAATCTCATAGACCAACTTTGGCAAAATTCAGAAACATTGAAATTCATGTAAGTCATTGAATAAGTAATACTGTTCCACTAACGAAGAATTATTATAAAGCTCGCTTATATCCAATCCAGTTTTTATTGTTTTCTTACTCTTCTCTTAGTCTGTGTTTTCCAAGCCGAAGAGCAGTTCCCCTATTACTTTGCTCATTTCACTGCCAGATTTCATGAATATTGGCGGCGTCATTATGCCTGGGGTTGCTATCCAACGTGTGGCTCTCGGAAACAAGATAATGAGCATTCATTTAGCTGGCAGTACCTGAAAATTGCAGCGGGAGTGCGAGATAAAAGAGGTTCTATCATCCAGTGGCTCAGTCACTCAAATATTTAGTGCGTTATTTTCTAGGCATTGAAGTGCATAGCCCGTGCAAAACTAAGGAGTCTATTCATCCTTCTAATTCACAACTAACTTTCATTGCATTTTGGTAGGTATTCGTAGTTCCTGACCTGAAATCTGTGCTCTGCTGTTAAGCGCCTTCGTCTGTGATCCTCCTGCCATCATTAGCTATTCTATCGATCACTTTGGACCAACATTTTTCGCATAGTCACTGCATGGACGCGTACTTTCATGCACTTGTCAATTTTTTCCGTTGGTCATACAGTTCAGGGCAGTTTACCTGCAGTTGCGCTTGATTCTGCGCCGCTTTTTCCAGTTATCTTCGCTTGCTTCATGTATTCAATTCTTTGGATTAAGCGATTTCAATCCGATTCTGCGTATATATACGCACGATTCCATACTGTCATGTCATGGCTCGTATCCTTTAGACCAGACAGTCCGACACAGGCCCAATCTGCATAGATCCACACCTTCTGCTCCGTACTATAGGCTTTTGTATTTCCCTTCGTGCAAATTGAAACGCTCGATCGCTGCCTACGCTTCGAACGCGCAGCTCAAGTGGCTGTGGCCGCCCCTGTCAACCGCCTATCAATTACCTGAAACAAATCTAATAATGGCGCAATCGCTAGCAATGGAAACATGTTGGCTTCATTCAATCTCTGGCATGAATTGGTCAATTAATGGATATGGAGCAATGCGCCAAACATGTTTACCTCTCCTTCGCTATTTCTCATGTCTTA
>LQNS02278176.1:602108-620749 GCA_001587735.2 Parhyale hawaiensis | reverse complement strand
TGGCTGTGCTTAATTTTATGCTTGTTAGCACAATAACTCAAAAAGTTATATACGGATCTTTATGAAATTTACAGGAGTGTTTAGTAATGTTAAAAACATAAATGATTAAATTTTGGTAATGATCGGTTTGCCTGTTTGTGTTTGACGAATGTTTGTCATAATGTTTGTTAGCAGCATAATTCAAACATTTACGAACGGATCTTCAAATAAATTACTGGATTGCTAATACTGTCAAAATACACAAATGATTATATTTTGGTGTTGATACAAAGAAAAGCACGATTTCAAAACCAATTTGAATATTTCATTACCATTGCCTTGCTTGGCGAAGGTTTGTGCTCTCAGCGTGCTTTAGTTATATCTGGGTCGAACTTTCTCTGTATGTGTTGTACGTAAGTGGCCTCTGTACATTTCCGCCTATTTCCTCTCTACTTCTAAGTATGTTTTCCCCATCATACCAACATATCACCACAAATCGTCTTCAAGTTCCATTACTCAGGCTTTAACTCTTTGTTCGCTGCCCCCTACTGCCCGAGGGGCAATTTTACTGAACAAATCCCTATGTATAAAGCCGCAGCCATTAGTGTCGGCGGCTTGTGATGAAAATACCTGATGCTACCGTAACAGTTTCCGCTTATTTGATGTGAGCTTCTTGCCTGCCTCTCACCAATATCAACGATAACAGACAGAGATGTATTGTGATTGAAACTATCGACTTGGAACAGCAGCTATAGTATTGATGGGCACATGCTGAAAGTCAAAATATATAAATGTACTGAGATGCTCTGCCACAATTTTAATACAATAGCTATTCTTGTTTTCTATCTGCTATCTGTTTTATATTTCAACGAAGCTCAATAGTTTTCTGTGCAATGCATACGCATATTCTAAATTGCACTTGTTTTGTTAACTTAGTGGCAAACGGTAAACAATATAATATTTTACATTTACCCCGAGGCTAACGGCACAGTATGCTGTGTTATTGATCGATAAATATATCTTAAGTATTCACAAAGTATGCATTTTTTTTTTGTCGTTACTGCAATCATTCAGAAAGCCAGTACTATGGCGTCATTGACATAAAGCTCGTCACACAAAACTGCATCCTGTTACATACGTTGAATTTCACTGACTTTTTTTTTTAGGACAGGCAAAGAAATTAAAATTGAGTCAAATGCTTCAAAACATGGTTTTTGGATTTATCCGCTGTAGTCAAGCTAACGGAGCTTCATTGTTCTTCGTATGTCTTTATATCCATATTGGTTCAGGTCTTCGACTGATATAATGAAGAAATAAGGCTTAGATATGAAAGTACATACACCAATGGCTCGGTGTAAAAGGTTTAATGATGTAGCTATTTGCAGTAATGTCCAACTGAAAAGAAATTGCTATTAACGTACAGTATTTCCGAATACGATCACGCGCGGAATGCACAGTAATTAATGCTAATAGATATTTGAAAAGTAGCAATGTACTGACAAAAATGGTTGTGCGTAAATTGTGTTATGCCCGCCTACGTGCAGCCCTGCCAACGGAAAAATACGACTCATGCAGGAATACAAAAATTAAAAACAAAAATATAACATACCCGTGCAGTACTGAAAAAAAGACATGACCTAGACGACAGTTAGTAATGCAAAAGCGGGAGGTAAATGGTGCTGATTTAATGGTTTAATGCTGTCGACTGGCCAGGTTTTCATTCGGGAGCTTGAAGTTTTCACGGCATCAGCTGGTCATTATTCATTGCCGGAGCTGAAGTCGCTCAAATCTACCCGCAAGGACACGATCGGTCGAAGTCTACGTAGAACCTTCTATTGTGTAGCTGTGGCTGTACTCATCTCCGCTCGTCCGATTCTGATGACGTCCTGTAGCAACCGTCCAATAACTCGAATGATTTCTTCTCTTGTGTTGGGATGTTGCTTTTGCGTTTTTTTTTTCTTTCATTGAGACGAATAGATCGTTGGCACTCGGCGGTCATTGGTGGACTTTCTCGTTTTGGTACAGACCGTCTACAATCTCTACATCTAGCGTCGGGGCGAAATTGTAGCGTTGATGTAATGGGGCGGTCGGTCGTCTTGACCAATTGGGCGTCCTGGGTGACGCCCCATCCTGTATGGAGTATGTGATGGATTAATTGCACTAGTGCTGTAACACTTCAGATTGCTCAAGAAGTGAAAGTGTGTTTCTTGGCAGTGTTACTTCAGCAAGTACTGGGTTAGAAACGAAATCCTTGCCGTTTTTTTTTTTAATTAAATGCTGTTGAAAAGCTTAATAAAAATAAATTACTAATCAATAATGTGTATAATCTTCATTGCTGTTTACAACTTTTTCCCAACGTTCAGCAAGATTTTCAATACATCGTTGGTAAAAACTATCAAGGTTTGACTAGAAAAACTCATCCAACCAGGCCTTTAATTCTGCACCAGTATTAAACAGAATTCCGTGCATAGCTACGGTAGTATTACTGATGTACAGGCGCCATTTTTCGTCTCCATGTAATGACGATTCGGCAAAGAAATCATTGCTGTGTCGATGAGTTGAGCGGTGACGAACAAGCAAAATGGCGGAGATTGTGGCTCGTTGATTTTTGTTGCTCTCGCTTAAACTATGCTGAACCCATGATCTATACTTCTGAACCTTTCTCATCGAGTGCAGATGCTTCTGTGCAGCAGTGTTGGAGCATCCCATTGTCTCTTCCTTTTCTCATATCGTTTATCGAGGATTATAATGCTAAAGATGGTTTAATCGTTCCTCATCGATCTCAATTGGACAACCAGGACGAAGTGAGTATTTGAGATCAAAATTTCATTTATTAACTTCGTAGACCAAAAGCAAGCGGTCCTTTCAGCCGTAGCACCCTTTCCATTCACAGCGCAAATGTCGTGAGCAGTTTTTTGAGCAGCCTTCGAACCTTTGATTGAAAGCGAAAAGGGGATGTCAAAAATATTCATTTTTCTTCTCTTGGAATTTCATTTTGGCGGGCTGAAAATAAACAAGAATCAACTAACAATACGCAAAAACCAGGAAAATAGGTTCCAAATGTTTTCAAAATATAATTTTTAAAAAAATAGCAAATTCTAAAATGAATGAAAAACCGGCTAGGGCTTAGTTTTCTACCCAGTAAATTATACAATTGTATGACTAGGCGACCCTGCCTAGTCATATTTATAATAGATGCAACGATAAAACCAAAATTCGCTGAGTTTATAGTTTTAACGAGGACTACCGCTTCAGGTGGAGATACAGCACTGCAACCTCGGCACAGTCTGCCTCGCAGAATACTAGCTTGCTACGGAGGCAATGCGTTGACTCCATAACTGAATATACTTTCACATTGCGTATGAAACAAGATCCAGTTGTGTACTTTGTTAATTCACTTTGAACCTTTAAGCACCGGCAATTCTAAACAACTTGATTAATCAACTAAAATTTGTACCGCTCTCAGCCCCAGACGTACGACAACACGCGCTATGATGTAGGAAGTTAATTTTCTAGGAGATACCTGTACCTCTTGTGATGTTCGGTTTGTCGGTTAAGGCCCGCGGAGTACCCGCGAGGATGTATCGTCTCAACTTTGTCTGTGCGTGTGTGTGTAAACAGTTCTGTCTGTCCAGGGAAGTGCCTGTGCGTGGCAAACGTCGCCTTCCCGGCATTTCTTCTGCTCAGAACTAGTTTCCCGTGTTGCCTAGGCATATTGGGCAGATTTTCTGCCAGTTTAGTTTTGGCCCACCTCCGCCATCTTTTCCATTTGTATGTTACATTTAGTCCACTACGGGGGGAGGGGGGTGGCTGGGACTTGATGTTTCACGGGTTACTTGTACCAAACATGTGTACAGCGTCGGTTCAAAGTTAAATTATTCCTAGGGAGCGTAGTAAGCCAATAATCGTGGCTTTCTTTAACCAGCGGTCCGGCGACTGCAAAATGATATTTAACGTAGTCGTCCGAGTTAGTCTGCGACTCTGGTGGGAGCCGCCGTCCTCCGCTCTCACACATTTGAAACTCCAGTAGTACAAACTGCCCAGTGTATCACGTCCCGCCTGTTGGAACAATTACGATGTCAAATGAGCACTCTCAACAGGAGTCCACATTGCCTGGCGCAGTGCCTCGAGTTTGAATTTGTAAGGGTTGTCTTCTGAGTCCTTCCTGCCCATCAGCTTCACTCATTGCACGGACGTCCCTCCGTGCTTTCCAATAATCCATGTTAAAGCAACTACTTCGTGTAAATTAGCTTCTTATATAGCTCTGGCTTGCAAGCTTTTCGAGGATGGTGTGTCCTTGTTTCTTAGGTAGGATCCTCGCCCTGCCTCCTCCTCCCCCCCCCTTGATCATCAACCGGATGGTAACACACACGTTTATTATATTTATATATAACTGGTATGACGAATTCACCGCATCTTGAGCCGCAGATGGTACTTGGCTATCTGTCCCAACCTACGTTATGGGTCGCTAGTGGTACGCGCTGCTAAATTTCCACATTAAGAAACTAATGATCTATGTAATACTTAATTTACGAGATAATATGCGGTATAAGAGTGTAGAATAATCATTGCAACGAACCAATTTATATAAAATCTATACAAATGTAGATAAAGGGAGAACAGCGCACGACCTATTGCTCTGCTGGCTTGTCTGTAACTGGCTAAATGTTTAAAAAAATACATACGAGGTATTACCGAGAAATCCAGAGATCCCGCTGATGTGTTAAATAACTGCTCCTATGTGCTGCCCCATCGCTCCTGATCGTCTCTGAGCCATCCTGATTATTCCATTGCCCTCGGGAGGGTTGCACCGGCCGCTGTGGCATCATAGTCAATTTGATGTTTAGTTGCTTGCTTAATGCTGAGCGGTAACACATGGCACCAAGCCACTGAATCAAACAACTGGTGCCCCTTTTTACTTTACTTCAAGGTAACTGAAATACTGGTATCGAATCCCGTAGATTTCGGTATTGAAATCTCTGATGGATATTTTTAGCGGCGCGCAAAGAAGTTTTGCGATTTTAGCTTCTGGGACCAAGAAATTTGCTAGGGTCAGTGCATGTATGCGAAGGTTTAAAATGTTCCAAGTGAGGCACTGAATCTTCTACCTGAGACCTGCGAGCTTAATTTGAACTTGACTCCTCCTCCTATTGGTTATTTCTCATGTGGTATCGAGGATACTTCAAAGATGCCTAATTTTCCTTTTATCTAATACTGATGAAAGCGTCGCGGTCGTACTAAATAACCAACTTAATTACTAACTAACTGAGGGACAGGCAGAATTATAATATAGGTATTGCCGAATTCCTCACAGTTATTATTGCAACGAAAGGCTAATTGTTTGCTGGTTGCAAATAGATTCTTACCTCTCATGTAATTATATTATTGGAAATTATATATATTTGGAGTGCGAGGCTAATTATTGATCAGCCGTACCCAACAATGTTGCGGGGCCGGTGGCCAGACTTTATTTTGTGTTCTAATGGGCGCTAGGGAATTGGTTCAGACCTCGCTTTGTTTTTAGCGCCAGAGCTGACCATTAAGGTGAGTCATCAGTGAGCGTTGGCTCCTGGGTACCTTTACTGGAACGGTTTCTTTCTGTCTTTCTTTCTTTCTTCCTTCCTTCCCACCGTCCGTCTGTAGAGTACAACAGTGAGGGGGAATATGTTAAGACAAATGAAGTTATTGAGTGATGAATGGTCAGTTGTAGGCCTGGTGCCCCAACGACCAAATTCTAGAAAAAAATTATATTCGGAATTGCAAAACATTCAGAGAAGGTAATGGGGGACTCGATTTTTCATCTCTCCGGCGATCGAATTCCATTGCGCGTATTAATAAAATATTTATAATAACACAGTACTCTGTATAATTCATTTACGATTTGATTTTGTTATTGGCCTAACTGCATTGAAAGACAAATTTAATTCACCAGACGAGGTATTACTATTTGTTCTCATTTACTGACATCTGTTGAAAACTTTAACCGTGTTTTAATTTCACATAGTTTTGTTCCTGCCTTGTTGTTGCTGAACACTTCTGGGTTCTGTGGCCTGTTCATTTTACGTTTGTATACATACGTCTCTGGTAATATCTCGCTGTGTAGCGCAGTCATTAGTGAAGTCTATAATTAGTACTCATTATCCGCTGCCTAGCATACAGACGAAAAACGGGCAGAAGTATTTTGTGTTATTAGTGAAAGAAAGTACTTGGTTACTCCCAAAGGTGCCAGGTTAACCTGGTGACTGCGGTTACGTGTTCTGTGGGAATGCTCCGCTTCTGGCTATTCTAATGGTCTGAAGTTACATCTTCTGGGACTAATACATGGGCAAGATTATTACGCGCGCATTACGGCTTGCATAGTGTTACCTGGACTGGGTCATCCTGTCTCTACGGGTAATGAATCATTTCCTTCTCATTACAACTTACGTATTTTACGTCTGGACAGGTAAGAGACGACACCAGTATAATTATTTGCTGCTTACTATAAGTTTTACTTCTCCATGCCTAACTAGTTACTTTGAAGATGCCCATATTTAAGTGACATTTTAGATGCTCGTTGGCCACTACGAAGGTAGACCACCGCTTCATATTGCGGCGTGCTTTTTTTTTCATAAAGGTCAAAGTGTCCTTGTTGTACTTGATATAACAGATGGTGTATGAGCCGATAGAAAAACTTACTACTCGTAGAGATAAGCCAGATATTTGATAGCTTTTCCTTGTCACTGTTGGATCCCGGGATCCATTTTAATAGAGCAGCGAAGCCTTTGAAATTTGTACTGTTTGAGCCATTGCTTCGATACGCCAGGCATGCAGTCCGAAAACGGAGCATAAATTAACAGAACAAGAGAATCATAAAGTAACAAGACAAGCGAGTCTGATTACAAAGCACTGTTTCATCTTCACAATTGTTCCCTATCAGTGCGTAGTACTTTTAGCGTCACCATACCTGAACACAATGACATTCTTACTAACTCTTTGCTCACCGTGGCATATTGCGAGACTGGTAGAGCGATTATAAAAGACTTCCTTTTTTTTCGAGTACGCTCTCAATGATGGTCAGAAAGCCTCCATTTTGTAAATATCCAACCGAATCCCAGTCTTTTGCCGTTGCAGTCGAGCGCTGCGATAAAGGAGACCTAAATAAAAGAGCCTCTCAAGGCCGTGACGAGATTTGGCAAAATTTTGTCGATTGCGTTCATTAGCGCAAAATTAGAGATAATTGTCTCTATATAACCAGCACTGCGCCAGCTTGGGTCGTCCAGGGAAATGAGAATTGTCCATGGAAAATAATTCAGTAATTAGAATAATTTCGTTGTGTCATTATCATTTTTTCGCGCGGTACTAAACGGAGGTGCGCTTCAGTATTATCGCTTTAAACTGCCCTAGAAATTTTTTTCTTTTTAAAAATTTTTATAATTGCTGTAAATTTTTTCTCGTACTATACTTGGTTTTCTTTGGCGTTACTTCATGTGATGATAATTCATCTTTATTCACAGTGGTTGCATACTGTCCTATTATTAAACGAAATTTTGCTTCTACTTGATATTTAACATTGCTAAACGTGTTCTTAGATTCCTTTTTTGCCTGCGTTAGATATTAAATCAGAGTACTCTGAGAGCACATACTTCAGAGAAGCAAGGCAACGGTAATGTAAAATTGAACTTGCCTGTAAAATTATGATTACATTTGTATCAACACCAAACTTTTAATCATTTTTGTAATTTTGTTGAAGTCTGGAAGACCCGTTCATGCCTTTCAAAATTATCCAGCCAATATTGATTCCTAATGTTTTTCTTGTCATTGCTACTTGTTGTGTGCTTAAAATTCGCTATAGCTCTTGAGTTATATGCAAATTTGTACTGGCGCTCGTTTGCAAGAATATTATTCTTTTCGTGTGTTTCATCACCTGTTTTTTTTTCTTTTGTTGTTGCGGCAGTTAGAAGCCCGACACTTACAAAAGCTGCAAATATTTGACTTATTATTGTTCTTCATTATTCTCACTTGAGAAGAGCGGAGTAGTTGCCAGTTTTTTTATGACAAAATTATGTTGGCGTTTTAGGTTTCCTTTTACCATTAAGATGGACGATAGCAGTGCATTGCATGTGGTTCGCATTGAAGACTATGTTACTGCAATTTTTCCTCTTTCATTACAATCTTTCGGGTAAATTAAAAACCCTGCAATCTTTTTGGATACTAAGGTTTTTCTATGCCGAATTTGACTTATGGCGTCTGAAACTTCGTCTCATCGTATTATAGACCCCCCGCCAAAAAAAAAAAAACACTATTCAGCATGTGCACTCACTGCCTATACGTTTATTATTGCACTTATCTTTAACATATTTTAAACTTAATTTGACCTTGGCTCAGACTTAAAGCTCAGGTCTTCATTGATGAAGTCGAAGATACTTTTATTATTCACGGTCCAGCTTGTATTCGCCTTCGTGACCTTTCAGTGACACCGCTGTTACCTAAGACTCTGCAAGTGATGACCTCTCCCCTACACGTTTTTGTGTCTGTTTTAATTTCCCAACTGCCAAAAACGTTCGCCACGAACACGCATTGCTGTGCTCACGTTTCCTTCTTGTTGTTCTTCTGGGTAATGAAGCCTCTTAGGTGCTCGTGCCGTGGCAGCAGGATGCTCAGTTTACCATCATTCGTTATTGTTGCCTTCGGTTTTCATGGAGACCCCGCATCATTGACTGGGCAAACGGGATGCCTGAGGGGGCAGAGCAATAGTTTTCGGTAAGGGATAGCGAGGTTGTGTCGTCGTGGTGGACCTGAAGACTTATTAAGCTCTGCAGCCATTTGTCTTTGCGGAGCTGAGAGGGCTGGTGAGGACCAAGCCAAAAGATATTGCGACGCTCCTCAGGAAATTACGAGGGAACTGCCACGCCGACGCTGCTTGAAGCACTTCGAGTTTCCTTATATATCTCCAGAAGTCAATGGTGTCGCCCTCCAAGTGAGACCATAATGGTTGGGAAGCGATATAATGTGGAATAAATGTCACTATATAGTGGGCGAGTCTCGCAGAAAAGAATCAGAGCATGTTGATGAGGGTTTTTGGTCTATCCATATATTCATATCGATCACATTTGCTTCTTTATATGTTCTTAGAGGATATATGTTTTCGAGTTGATTATGCGTTACACAAGTGTAAATTTGTTTCGATACTGATCGTATAGAAGATAGTCCACAATATCTGCATAAAGGAGATATTCATATTTCTTAAACGATATACTCCTTACCCTATCAAAGTTCCAAGAGAAAATCCATTTTGACTTGGACGCTTTAATAACAGATCGATTTCATGTTGCTTGAGAACGTTCAATATGACTAGCGTATCTCTCCCCTTCACATGACTGGTTGCTGTATGTGCACAGTACCCGGTTGCGCTCTCGTCGTTCGCGACGATTTGTGTGCGTGTTTGTGTACGCGAATCGTGTGTGTGCGGGCGGTGTTCAAGTTGGTGCGCTGAGCTGCTCGCCGTATTGCAGAATAGGTTAGGTAAGGTTAGATAAAGTTAGGTTAGGCTAGGCTAGGTATATAGTGTTTATTTTAGTGGTGACGCACTCAGGGAAGCTTACTTGAACGCAAACTCGTCATGAATGACGCGAGTGCTACCCGGTTGCCTTTTAAATCTTCGTATGAACTTCGGGTGGAGTATTGGTGGGCAGCTAGCTGACGCAGGAAAAGTTATATATTATATTAACGCTATTATATTGACGCTGTTGACATGTTTGGTGGCGATAAAGATTCGTTATTTGATAGATCTTTTAAATCATACAAAAACAGGTTTTCTTCATTCTTTTAGAGTTTTTTTCTTTGTGAGAGACTCTCAACGCTCCTTTTACTGCGTATAACGCTGGTTTTATTCACTAATATTCTATTTACCTCCGACCTAACTTAAAAGTTGTATTTAATTTGTATCTTTTCTAGCAATAACGTTGTTTAATTAGGAACCCTGTAACAGCACCTGCCTCCGTGTCGAAGCAAAAACAGTAAGCGTTCGCTGCATGAATGAATATTCCCTTTTTCAAAGGTACATATGACACTCGTAGGTGCGTTTCGTGCATGATCACTGTGCGGTCGTGTGGTAAAACTATTCATACTGCTCCTATGGCAGTGTGTACATTATCCTATCGACGCTCTCTGTTCTTTCTTACCGTCTTGCAGCAGTTAGTACTTCAGAACTCTGGTACTTCCTTCAACCATACTATAGGAATCTCTCAGCATTTAGTAGTGGAAAACACTGATGCCATCGCTCGTTATTATAGAGCTGCTATAGCATTGTGTTATAGAGAAGATTGATACTTGCCAGTCGTTCCCTGCATCGGAATGCGGAGGCGTCGTCTCTCATTGAGTCCATACAGCAGCGCCGCTCCGCAAGGTTCGCATTTCACATCTACTGCCAGAATATTTCGCTGCCGTGGATGTGCTTCACATTTCTGAGGCGCCTGTGAGAGTTCTGCAGGTGCTGAGCAAAGTGTAATTTATCGTGGGGAAAAGTGCAAGAATGAGACTCGCTACAAATGCAAAGGAGTGAGAAACTTGCGCAGCTCACCGCCGCGTTTTTTTTGTGTTTCTGTGCATTGGTGCGGCGAATGAGATATGCTGCGGCGCCCGTTACCAGACCTCGCAGCGTATGGCATTTGTTTGCCTAAATCTACTATGTTTCTTTCGGCCCTGTGAAATAAAAAAAACTACGGTGTTTTCGCTGTACTGCTTTGTGCTTGGTCAATGCCTAGAGCTTACGGTATGGTGTCTTGCCGATGCAGCGGTGTATTGAGTAGATATGTTTCCGTATGGAGCTTAACGTTGGTGTCCCTGAGCAGGAATTTTGAGGGGAAACTGTACATTTAAGCATTCAATAGATTTCGATTGTGTTGTTGAAAACTTTGATGTACGTAATAGACAATGAAAAATAATAACGCAATTGAAAAAATTGCGTTCGATAAAATTTGTATTGTTAGCGTGCCCTACAAAAGTTCTGTTGCATGAAAAAGAAAGAAAATCGCACGTTTTAGCGGTAGCAGTTTCAATGGCCATTGCATTGGCTAACTAATTGTAGCCTCGCTGTCATTGCTTAGGTTGGAAGTTTCCTCGACTCTTTATCCCTGCGGCGGAACATGTGGCGTGAAAAATTTTTGCATGCAAGATAGTGGTTCCGCAAGCTGCCTAGTAGTATTGCCAGGCCTCGCTAGTGAAATAGGACTAAACGAGGTCGAAACTAGCGCTGTATTTCGAGAAATACCGCTGCTATTTATGTTTTCTTCCCTTTATTCATAATGCACGCAATAGTTTCACGTCTTGAGTGTTTTAGTATCAGAAAATGAGCTTCAAATAGCATTGATATACCGTATGCCATGGATAATTTGAACTTATATTAAACAAATAGAATCTCCCTAACATGTCACTACTCTCTAGATACCTTACCTTACATAACTTAGTGTTTTTCTGGACGAGGTCCAGGTAGCGTTATGCATACTGTGTTATGTAAAACTTTTGTCACGAAAAGACTTCTTGAGTGATTTAGCAACATCTACGTTCGTTACATGATCAACAGTGCTGTCAGCATTGACGCCTGTCTCCACGTTAGTCCTTTGAACGCGTTCACTTTTCTACTCGTCTGAATGCTTTGTAGCGTCATTGTCAACACAACTTTGTGTACGCCACAGAAATGTTTTGAAATGGTGGCTACCCAATCAGTCTCCTCGGTGTCACTAGGCAAGCTACGAATATCTCCTCAGATTTGGAATGAAGTAAAACTTTGCGCTTTTCTGCTCTTTCCACGGAACAGTAAACACGTTCGAGCGACTGGATAAGTGAACACGTTGAAATGACTTGGCGTATAGTCTGCCATGAGGTCCCTGCACATTTGATGGTCACTGTATAGCAAGCTTTTTTTCCAGAGCTTTACTATGCGTGATCCTCTCTACCTCTGACGGACGGACGGACGGACTCGCAGATTGACAGATATTTGTTCTATGTATTGTAGTGCATACAATTTACGTAGTGTATGTTCGGCGTAAGACAGCCACATTTCCGTAAATGTAACGCTTTATGTTATGACCAAATCACCCCGCCTCTGATGAAAAAATACCTGGAATGTTAAAAAAAAACTCGCGGATAGGCTGCACCGCCAAAGATATTTAACTCTTCTCCCATACTCCACTACACTCTGTCCTTCCTTGTCCTGCCCTCCCACCTTTAGTAATTGGCAGAGCTGCCGTCGACTCACAAAACGTCTCAGTGCATCCAAAATTGTACCGCAGCGTCGTCCCTCAGTGATTAATTATAGAAGCAAAAGGGCGAAGTTACGTCGTTCGGAACCCGTAAAGGCAGGACGGTGGTTCCTTACTGGCAATCCTGTGCCATGTAAGCTCGAGCGGCGGCCCTCTCGTGTCCATTGCCTTTGTCTGTGTGTGTGTAGCTCCAACTTTTGGGGCGTCGTCGTTAGCTGCGACCTCTGCGGTGTCCACTATTTCTGGGGCTTACACTACTTGTGGTATTGTGTGTAACTGCAACCTGTAATTTCTCTGGAGCTCGGATTTCTTGTGGTAGTAGAGTGCGTAAGTGAGACAGCTGCGCTGTTCACTATTGTGTGTGCGTGCAGAGTTTCAACCCTACAGCGGATTGTGTCCCCCAACGTTCTTCTATTTCGTTCATGTAAGTTTTTGTCGATGATTTTTTATACTAATGCCTAGCGAAACACAGGCCGAATAAATTATATAGACTTGTATGGCTTGTTCAATGCAGTGAAATTGGTAGAACTTTATCATTCATTGCTTTCCATACTGCCCAGTCCGTACACCCGTACTGAATAGACTGTCGACATTATGCTATTTTAGGACATCCAGCTGCTACCCTTGCTATTGTAAACTGTCCCAGCTACTAAAACTGCAATCCAGCAGCCAAAAGTTTTGTCATGGTAGGTCAATATTATAGCGTTAGTACCGCTCAAATTGGGAAGGCATCGATCGAATTTCGTTATTTCAGACATATCGTATGAATGAAATTTGCAATTCGCTACGTGTAAGCAGAATTGGCCAATGAACCCAATCGGAACTTCATAGGCGTTTATCGGCTGCCTATAGGCATTTATCGGCTGCGTACGAGTAAATAGTGAGCGGCATCGGATAACATCGGATAAATGCCTATAATTTTGCGACTAGGAATCGGTATGTGAATCAGAACACATACAGCTTGTTCGAGTGAAAAATAATAAAATCAGTAAGCGTATACTGTGAAACTAAATGTTTAATCCAGTCGAACTGAAATATTTTGACTCTTTAATAGCACATGTAGAAAATTTCATTCTTAATGCCTGTAGCAAACATACTAGACGGTGCTGCTCTTTTAAAATCAAAGAGTAAATGAACTGAGATCCAAAATAAATGACGAAAGAGACTCTCTACAGCTATTGAAGGATGCGTTTAAAGTGTCACGAGTGGCATGCTTCCTAAATCAACTACATAATTAAAACATGTCGTGAAAATCAGTTGCTACCCTATAGCAAATTTCTCTGGCTTAGTACAAAATTTACCAAACGAGCGTGAACAACCTCTCAATACATTCCAACCATGTCACTATGACGCTTAACTCTGAAATGTCCTTGTGAATGTGACGAGCTACAGCGCTACTGGCGTAAAATTTTGATGTAGTTCTTTTTGAATTATTCAGTACCGTGCAACCACCTCAGTAGCTTGGCATTCTCTCTCAGTTGCTATTCTATTGAAACGTAGAGGCTGTCCAGCTTAAATTCTTAATTCGATGCATTCAGCAACGCAGCGCTTATGCGCGTTCCTGTGAACGACAGAACATTTTGACGTTCTACAGATATGTCCCGACGATCTGTCTCCTTTTAAATGCAGTTCCCTCTCGCCACAAAGACCATAATCCCATAGTTCTATGGCAGCCTGATGTGAGTTCCGTTCATTTTATATGTGCTTTGGAAGGTGCTGACATTTGCAACAAAGAACCTGTCCTTAACCGCCCTATGGCTGCACAAAGTTTGTGTAGTGCGCAGTTGTGCTGCGGACTTTAGCGTCACAGTTCGCCCTGCTCTCTTTGGGTCTTTTACTTCTTTTAACGGCGAGGTATTGCTGTAGTTCAGGTGTACTCCAACAGCCATCCACGACCCTGATAGTGTCCTTTGTACTGCGAATGGTAGCATTTGGAGCAGCCGCACGTACTTTGGCTTCTTTGCTTCTTGTAGCACTGATGTATTGCTGTAGCTCTCGTGTACTCCATCTTCCACTCGAGCCTAATATATACTGTCCATTTTACTTCGAACGATTACTTCATTCTATTGCCAATGGTCTATCTATGCTACCACAAAAAAATTTGTTTAGTCTAGTGCGAATTGTTAGTGCATTTTGTTGCAAAGGGTTTGTCCATTCTTCTGCGAATAAACTGTCCGTTCTACTGCGAATGATGCGTCCATTCAACTGAAAATGACTTGTGCTCATTCTTATACACAATTAATTTTCCATTCTACTGCAAATGGTTTGTTCATTCGACTGCGTACATGTTTTTTTTTTCTGCTGCAGCTCGTACCGATGCCCATTCTGCAGCAAATCGTTTCTCTATTATACTGCAAGCGGACCGCTTGAGAGGACTGTGTTCTTCTTAAGCGCTTTACATCTAATTGTTCCAACTATAGTATGCGGCCGTAAAAAAAACGGCAATAGTTTTGTATTTAATCTTTTTATTTTTCTTGCTTGCGGTACAAGGGTTGCTGCAAAATAAGCTTCAAGGTTTGATCTTCCATTAAAGAAGCGAAAGTTTGTTGTCATGAACACAGTTCATTTACAGAAGATAGTTGTGTCAAATTTGGGTGTATGCGCTGCCCTCCTAAATTTCCAGGTTAGTGACGTCAAAATTACGTCACGCCACTGTGGAAATATCAAAGATTCCTCGCTGCAACAGTGGCGTGACGCAATTGTGACGTCACAAATCTGAAAATTTAGGGGCATAGCGCTTGCACTCAAATTTTACACAACTATCTTCTGTAATGAACTGCGATCATGAATTTGGAATAGCAAAGTTTCCCTCCTGCAAGTATATATATATACATATATATACGCGAATATCAGTGGTGAAACCCTCGAAAGTTGAGCAGCAGCAATAAAATAGAGTTTAATCAAAAGAATTCACTGGAAATGCGCAATGAATGCTTACTGTATATTGGATACCAGCATTTTGTTGAACCTTAAGGATCGAAATTTGGCTGCAATGTGAATTAAATATATTTGTGATCAGCGTAAAGTTTCAATTGCTACGAATTAATTCAGCTAATAAATATGCGAAATAGCTTATGGCCGACAAGATCAGAAACTATCAGTAGANAGTTGAACCTTAATTAAGGATCGAAATTTGGCTGCAATGTGAATTAAATATATTTGTGATCAGCGTAAAGTTTCAATTGCTACGAATTAATTCAGCTAATAAATATGCGAAATAGCTTATGGCCGACAAGATCAGAAACTATCTGTAGATACCGCATTTTATCTACCGTACTCTAAAGAAGAATCATATCAAACTAGCAGGACTCGTGGAAATTCCTCGGTTGGTTAATGTTCTCACTTTCTAAAATGAAGCAGTCCTAACCCACGCTACTATAACTCACTTTAATTCGACCTAATCCAGATCCTCAGCCCCTATCTAATATAGTGAAGTTAAAAATTTCAAGGTACCGAACATTTCTCTTGCGAAGAAGGTATCTTGGATACGGCGGGGAAGCACTTGGGCGTTTGCCTGCATGACCGTATCTGGACATGTTCATAATAGCTCTTGAGGAAATCCCATATTTCTCATTTTGGCAGCCAGTGTCAGAGGCCACTTGGACCTGTCAAGTACTGTTGCCGTCTATGCAACAGCATTAGCTAATTTTTAAATGACTCCCTCCTGTGTTATAAGTTGTCGCACCATAGGATTTCACGCATTATTGATACATCTGGTATAGTTTTCTTTCAAGTCCGCTTTGGTATCCTTTCTGTTTCCTTCTATTGTTTTTACTCTGTTCTTCCTATTCTTTTCGATTTGTCCTGATCTGCGTAATAATCTTCCGTGCGTGGGTTACTCGCTTCGTCCTGACACGCCATATGTCCATTGTGTCTTCTCTGGAAACCCCTAGTTGCACGTAGGGCGGCTTCGACTTAGACAGAATCTTGTTAGGGAAGCTTAGAACTAACCTTGTCATGACCTACTTCTTGTCTAGAGAGGCTCAGACTAATACTATACGTACGGTCGTGTTTAGGAAGACTTAGACCATCATTTTTTTGGCTCGTATCTTCAACCTTCCACATTGAGAAACCCCGAATGAGCCTCTTTATGGAGGGAATGGAAGCTCACCTTGTTCATGGCAGGTTCTTCACGTAAGCTCGCGTGCGGCAAATGGTGCCATGTCTTATTTAAGTCCGTCTATGGAAACAATCCTTAGATCGATAGGGCTGCCGAGTGGCGCTGTCACGAGCCGCACTTCCAGCTTGAAAACTGCTCTAATTTTTGCTTATTTAGCACAGACCACGTGGTTGGTAAAGCATAAATTTCTCTTGCCGTAAGTGTCTTCGTATGAGTAATTTAGCATGCTGACATCACGCGGTAAAATGTCACGCAACTATTCTATGATGTAAAACAAAACAGCTTTAGTTTCTTTGCTGAGATGTTCTAACAGTATTAGATCCTGTCTGGAGGTATAGATGTGGGAGCGAGGGTATGTCTTTTAAGAACAGTAACTTTGAACTATTTTTACTAAAAACTAATCTTATTGCTGCGTTGTGCACAAAATTTATTGTTGACGATAGTCATAGTCTTGACTGATGCATGTACATTAAAGTGCGTGCTTTTAGCCACTAATTAATTGTTGCAGAGTGGGTAACACGAGCAGGAAATGTATCACTGATGCTGCGACTGTTCAAACATATAATATGTACATAATTCCATATTGTGTGTCCAACGTCAGGCAGCAGAGCAGGGAAGTTTATTCGAACTAAGTCTCCAGAAAGCCAGTAGCCAACTCGCTGCTCACTGTTTGTACTGTCATGTAGTATCACGAGGGATGCCTCCATTGGAAAGATACTGCAGCAGGGTATCTGCACACGTTGAATAGGATGCATAATCTTACCTGGACGACATCGTTCAAAGACATACAACGAAGTAATGTTTAAAGAAAGTGAAACCGGGATTCAAGGCCTGAAGGCTTTATAACACCGAGCTTATTTATTTTCTTGGTGGAGGTAAGCCACAGTTCATTCGCAGAAGATAGTTATGTCATATCTGAGTGTTTGCGCTACGCCCTTGAAACCTTGAGAACTGTGACGTCACAATTGCGTCACACCACTATGGAAATACCATGTTCAGACTTTGAGCTGCCTTCTTAGATCTTTCCACAGGTGAGTGGGACCATTAAAAAGGTAAGCGCTGGAAGTTGAATCTTCACTGTAGAAATGCGGGGCAGGCTGCAGTACTCCGTGTACTGCATGATTGTCTTTTCTGCATCGACAGTGCTGGCCTTGCAGTTGCGCCCCGCTATGCATGAGGTCCTGGGCTCGATCCCATAAACCACCTACTACTTTTATGTATGTATAATACCTCTAAAACTCTGATGATAATCTTGTTTGCTTGGTTGTCACCGTGCACACAATTTTCGCTCTTATACATAAGGAATAAACTAAGAGGAACTCTGATAGGTTTTAGGATAGGATGAGTTTTCACTCACCCACTGGGTCACGGGCAATCTAGTGTATGTATATTTGTTTTTATATTAATTTTATATATTTGTATGTTTCATGTCACGCTCTTAACGAAATTGGAGGTAAATAGGCCAGGTTTCAGATTTTGTAATAATATCGCGCTTTGGTGCAGCCGATGCGCCAAATTAGACCAGGTTGCAGAAAATGGCCACAGTTAGAATTTGTATCATTTTTTATTGTATGCACGTCGTGGTGAGCCAACGTTGAAATCCAAACCGCGAAGATATTTACAGCTCCGAAGCTTATGTTTATTACTTTTTCCGTACATCGAAACCGTATTTGGTCTCAGTTCACGAAGTTCAAAGTGAGTAGATGATCAATGAACCACAGGAGAAGAATTTTTCGAGGTGCGGCACCGAAGTAATTGCAGTTTCCAGGTTAATTTCTTCCTTTAATGAAACGGTTATCACTTGAGCGCCCAAGTTTCGATGTACTGAAGTCCCGTCATGGTGAATGCATTTGAGTGCAAAGTGTTTGCCGACATTTTTTCAGCCTGGTACAATACTGTTTTACACACTGGGTAACTATTTCAACTCAGAAACTTGAGCGGGCAGATACCATTGAAGCTCCAAAGCAGAATCCTGACCGCTGTGGCAAGCACTGAATAAAGATGGTCATTGCAAAATCTTTGCCTTTAATTATTGACGGCTGCGAAAAATTCTTGATTTCACTCTTTGGCCTTTCAAGGTTTGCAAAGATTTCAATTGTGCACCGACACCGAGACATAGACTTGACGGGTAAAATATTAATTAGCTTCGGGACAATGTATCCGCAGCCCGAGAACTGAAAAGAGCTTTGCATTGAAATCGTGACATCGGCTTTATGTGAGGCCATGCCCGCCCTTCCCTCGATGTGACCTTTGCTCATTAGTGATACTATTGCAACTTTTGCCGATACGGCGGGACGACT
>LQNS02278176.1:574822-586874 GCA_001587735.2 Parhyale hawaiensis | reverse complement strand
GTTGATGATCGGGGGGGGGGGGGAGAGGCAGGGCGAGGAGCGTAGCTAAAACACAAGGACAAGCCCTCCTCGAAAATCTTGCAAGCCAGAGCCGTATAAGAAGCTAATTTACACGAAGTATGTAGTTGCTTTAACATAGATCAATGAGAAACACGGAGGAACGTCCGTGCAATGAGTGAAGCTGATGGGCAGGAGGGACTCAGAAGACCACCCTACAAATTCAAACTCGAGACACTGCGCCAGGCAATGTGGACTCCTGTTGAGAGTACTCATTTGACATCGTAATCGTTCCAACAGGCGGGACGTGATATACAGGGCAGTTTGTACAGCTGGAGTTTCAAATGTGTGAGAGCGGAGGACGGCGGCTCCCACCAGAGTCGCAGACTAACTCGGACGATAACGTTAAATATCATTTTGCAGTCGCCGGGCCGCTGGTTAAAGAAAGCCACGATTATTGGCTTACTACGCTTCCTAGGAATAATTTAACTTGAACCGACGCTGTACACATGTCTGGCCCAAGTAACCCGCGAATCATCAAGTCCCAAACCCCCCCCCCCCCGTAGTGGACTAAATGTGACATACAAATGGAAAAGATGGCGGAGGTGGGCCAAAACTGGCAGAAAATCTGCCCAATATGCCTAGGCAACACGGGAAACTAGTTCTGAGCAGAAAAAATGTCGGGAAGGCTACGTTTCCACGCACAGGCACTTCCCTGAACGAGGCCTGGACAGACAGAACTGTTCAAACACACACACAGACAAAGTTGAGACTATACATCCTCGCGGGTACTCCGCGGGCCTTAACCGACAAACCGGACATCACGGGAGGTACAGGTGTCTCCTAGAAAATTAACTTCCTACATCATAGCGCGTGTTGTCGTACGTCTGGGGCTGAGAGCGGCACCAATTTTAGTTAGTTAATCAAGTTGTTTATAATTGCCGGTGCCTGACGGTTCAAAGTGAATTAACAAAAGTACACAACTGGATCCCGTTTCATACGCAATGTGAAAGCATATTCAGTTATGGAGTCAACGCATTGCCTCCGTAGCAAGCTAGTATTCTGCGAGGCAGACGGTGCCTAGGTTGCAGTGCTGTATCTACACCTGATGCGGTAGTCCTCATTAAAAATATAAACTCAGCGAGTTTTGGTTTTATCGTTGCATCTATTTTGAATATGACTAGGCAGGGTCGCTATTGTAATCCAGACAGTTTTTTTTTAACGAAGATAAAATCTGAAGAGTAATCGTGTCTCGCAAACGTTCTTAAATGTACTCGTATAAGCAGAGGGTTAAAAATGCGTGCAAATGCGAATAAACGATGGTATTCGTTCCTACGTTGCAATTTTAAGGTTAATTATACAATTTACTGGGTTGAAAACTAAGCCCTAGCCGGTTTTTTCATTCATTTTAGAATCTGCTATTTTTTTAAATTATGGAATTTTTTCAAAAATTATATTTTGAAAACATTTGGAATCTATTTTCCTGGTTTTTGCGTATTCTTAGTTGATTCTTGTTTATTTTCAGCCCGCGAAAATGGAATTCCTAGCGAAGAAAAATGAATATTTTTGACATCCCCTTTTCGCTTTAAATCAAGGGTTCGAAGGCTCCTCAAAAAATCTGCTCACGACATTTGCGCTGCGAATGGAAAGGGTGTTACGGCTGAAAGGACCGCTTGCTATTGGTCTACGAAGTTAAAGGGAATTTGATCTCAAATACTCACTTCGTCCTGGTCGTCCAACTGAGATCGATGAGGAACGATTAAACCATCTTTTGCATTAAAATCTTCGACAAACGACATGAGAACAGGAAGAGACAATGGGATGCTCCGACACTGCTGTACAGAAGCACCTGCACTCGATGAGAAAGGTTCAGAAGTATGGATCATGGGTCCCGTATGCTTCAAGCGAGAGCAACAAAAATCAACGAGCCACCATCTCCGCCATTTTGCTTGTTCGTCACCGTTCAACTCATCGACACAGCAACGATTTCTTTGCCGAATCGTCATTACATGGAGACGAAAAATGGCGCCTGTACATCAGTAATACTAGATATGCACGGAATGCTGTTTAATACTGGTGCAGAATTAAAGGCCTCGTTGAATGAGTTTTTCGAGTCAAACCTTGATAGTTTTTATCAACGATGTATTGAAAATCTTGCTGAACGTTGGGAAAAAGTTGTAAACAACAATGAAGATTATACATATTATTGATTAGTAATTCATTTTTATTAAGCCTTTCAAAAGCATTTAATTAAAAAAAAAACGGCAAGGATTTCGTTTCTAACCCAGTATTTGCTGAAGTAACACTCCCAAGAAACACACTTTCACTTCTTGAGCAATCTGAAGTGTTGCAGCACTAGTCCAATTAACCCATCACATACTCCATACAGGAAGGGACGTCACCCAGGACGCCCAATTGGTCAGGACGACCGACCGCCCCATTACATCAACGCTACAATTTCGTCCCGACTCTAGATGTAGAGATTGTAGACGGTCCGTACCTAGACGAGAAAGTCCACCAATGACCGCCGAGTGCCAACGATCTATTCGTCTCAATGAAAGAAAAACGCAAGGGCAACATCCCAACACAAGAGAAGAAATCATTCGAGTTATTGGACGGTTGCTACAGGACATCATCAGAATCGGACGAGCTGAGATGAGTACAGCCACAGCTACACAATAGAAGGTTCTACGTAGACTTCGACCGATCGTTTCCTTGCGGGTAGATTTGAGCGACTTCAGTTCCGGCAATGAATAATGACCAGCTGAAGCCGTGAAAACTTCAAGCTCCCGAATGAAAGCCTGGCCAGTCGACAGCGTTAATTAAATCACGCCATTTATCTCCCGCTTTTGCATTACTAATCGTCGTCTATGTCATGTCTTTTTTTTTCAGTACTGCACGGGTATGTTATATTTTTGTTTCTAATTTTTGTATTACTGTGAGTCGTATTTTTCCGTTGGCAGGACTGCACGTAGACGGGCATAACACAATTTACGCACAGCCATTTTTGCCAGTACATTACTACTTTTCAAATATCTATTAGCATTAATTACTGTGCATTCCGCGCGTGATCGTATTCGGAAATACTGCACGTTAATAGCAATTTCTTTTTAATTGGACATTACTGCAAATAGCTACATCATTAAACCTTTTACACGTTCATATCTAAGCCTTTTTTCTTCATTATATCAGTCGAAATCTTTAGACCTGATCCAATATGGATATAAAGACATACGAAGAACAATGACGCTCCGTTAGCTTGGCTTTGGATAAATCCAAAAACCCTGTTTTGAAGCATTTGACTCAATTTTAATTTCTTTGCCTGTCCTAAAAAAAGTCTGTGAAATTCAACGTATGTAACAGGATGCAGTTTTGTGTGACGACCTTTATGTCAATGACGCCATAGAACTGGCTTTCTGAATGACTGCAGTAACGACAAATAACAAAAATGTATATTACCTGCTACCTCTCTAAGCTTCCATTTTACGGCTCGCAGGCGTGAGCTGATATATCTCTGTCTTCCTACTGTACTATTTCCTTTTGATTGCTCGAGGTACGGTAGGACTATATGTAAGCCTGTTGGCATACTGGGGNAATTCTCTGTCCCAATGCAGTCAAGAGTTCTTTCTCTCTCCTGGCTGAAATTGAGCTGCTCAATGCCATTCGTGTCTGCAGGTGTAGGCTGAGTGTATCTATTTATTCTCATTGTAACGTGGCCACCAATATTTGTGACTGGGCCTAATTACTAGGTTGAATTTTGGCTACTCTATTTGTACTTGTAAGCTAGTAAGCATATTTTGTGAACCCATTGTGTTCTTAATAAAAGTTAATTATTAATTATTGTTATTATTATATATTTATCGAACAATAATACAACATACTGTGCCGTTCGCCTCGGGGGAAACGTAAAGTATTATATTATTTCCCGCTTGCCACAACGTTAACAAAACACCTGCAATTTAGAATATGCGTATGCATTGCACAGAAACTATTGAGCTTCGTTGAAATATAAAACACATAGCAGATAGAAAACAAGAATAGCTATTGTATTAAAATCGTGGCAGAGCATCTCAGTACATTTATATATTTTAACTTTCAGCATGTGCACATCAATACTATAGCTGCTGTTCCAAGTCGATAGTTTCAATCACAATGCATCCCTTTCTGTTATCGTTGATATTGGTGAGAGGCAGGCAAGAAGCTCACAGCAAATAAGCGGAAACTGTTACGGTAGAATCAGGTATGTTCATCAAAAGACGCCGCCGACACTAATGGTTGCTGCCTTATACATAGGGATTTGTTCAGTAAAACTGCTCCTCGGGCAGTAGGGGGCAGCGAACAAAGAGGTAAAGCCTGAGTAATGGAACTTGAAGACGATTTCTGGTGATATGTTGGTATGATGGGGAAAACATACTTAGAAGTAGAAAGGAAATAGGTGGAAATGTACAGAGGCCACTTACGTACAGTACATACAGAGAAAGTTGGACCCAAATATAACTAAAGCACTCTGCGGGCACAAACCTCCGCCAAGCAAGACAACGGTAATGAAATATTCAAATTGGTTTTGAAATCGTCCTTTTCTTTGTATCAACACCAAAATATAATCATTTGTGCATTTTGACAGTATTAGCAATCCCAGTAATTTTTTGAAGATCCGTTCGTAAATGTTTGAATTATGCTGCTAACAAACATTATGACAAACATTAGTCAAACACAAACAGGCAAACCGATCATTACCAAAATTTAATCATTTATGTTTTTAACATTACTAAACACTCCTGTAAATTTCATAAAGATCCGTATATAACTTTTTGAGTTATTGTGCTAACAAGTATAGAATTAAACACAGCCACGAACGAACCACCAGATCATCAGAAATATTTGGTCATTCACTATTCGTAATATACCTAACAACTCGCAAACTTCATAAGAATCTGTCAATAGCTTTTGAGTTATAGCATTAATAAAAACGAGGCAGATACACAAACAAACAAACAGATGGACATATCTTCACCAAAAGTCAATCATCCGTTCCTCCCAACATACTGTAACATTCCCTGTAAATTTCGTTAAAATCCGCCTATAACTTTTTGAGTTACCTTGCATGGTGACAGACAAAGCGCCACACAGAGTAACAGACAGGTAGAGAGACAAACTCGACGAAAACATAACCTCCTTGGCGGAGGTAAACATGAAGTGTGTATAAATGTATAAATGGGGCGGTGAAGGGCTAATACGAATAGTGCAGTAGCACAAAGGAATAACCTCAGCCGTTACTGTACTTCTCTTATTAGCCCACCAATTATAGATAGGGATTGCTATCACCCGCGAACGAAGTGAGAGAGGTGATAATGTTTTCGTTGAAGATTCAAGTAAATATATCAATATATATAACTAGTTTATATGGGTTGATTGCTAGGGAATTTATACTAGTGGCCCGTGCCGTCATTATATAAAAAATTAACACTTCACCAAAACCCCCACCGTCTTTTGAGCTTCCTCATTTTTCCTACATCTAATACTAAAGAAAAAGATTCCAAGGTACTCAACTTTTCTTTTTGCCAGAAGGGCAAGCAGACGGAGTTCTATTTCTCCCCTATCTAATACTGAAGAAAAAGATTGCAAGGTACCCAACTTTTTCTTCGCTTTTTGAAATCTGAATTTTCTCCTATCTTATTAGTTCTATTTTTCCCCTTTCTAATACTGGAGAAAAAGATTGCAAGATACCAAACTCTTTTTTTTTCGCCTTTTGAAATCTGAATTTTCTCCTATCTTATTCCCATAGAGCGTGACAGGAAAGATATAAATATAGGCTACGTTGTTCTCAAAACCAATACCCTGAGCAGACGGCTAACATCTCGCTAATACAGTGGAGGACCGAAACTACATATGAAAACCACCCACAATGAGACCATCACCCGGAAAGTACAAGTCGACAACACAAATATACTAAAGAAATTCCCTGACCCTGTTCGGCTTGCCATTGGTGGAGCTATTTACATCATGGAGAAGGCGCCAACAATATAAATATATGTATATTTGTATGTTTGTCCACCCAAAAAGTGGTCGAAGGAGTTGAGCAATCTTAATAATTTTTTGTAGGGAGTTTGGTGGGTTGCCTCAGATGGGATCTATGCTGAAAACTAGGATTTCCTGGCCCTAAAAAATGACGGCGAAGAAATTTGCTCTCCACCCAAAAGCAGGTAGAATGAGTAGAGCTATGTTCATGATTTTTTGCAGGGAGTCTGGTGGGCTGTCCTCGATGTGACCACGCCAAACAACTAACTAAAAACAAAAGCAGGTAGAATGAGTAGAGCAATGTTCATGATTTTTTGCAGGGAGTCTGGTGGGCTGTCCTCGATGTGACCACGCCAAACAACTAACTAAAAACTTTGTTACAACGACGGAAGAGAGCGCTAATTCTGCGCCCCCCCCCAGCTTTTGTGCAGGGATCGACGCGCTCAATAAATTTACAATTTATTATCTTTCACTGTGACAGTAACAAGAGTAGACTATGAAATCGGATGCTGTTTGCTTAATCCACTGCTCACTACTAAAAAAATTGACCTGTTAGTAATTCTCTCAATTACACATTCCTTCAAAATGGTAACTTGAAACGCAAAACCAAAATACGCGACATTAAAAAGTTCGAAAATAATAATGAAATAGCGTGAGACGAGGAACACAGACGCAGAAACCTACAGAAGATGGTGCTCCAAATACCATTTTATTCTGTACTCTTTATCGCTTCCTCTCCATTTGTACAAACCGCGTAACGAGGTATAGGTAATTAACTGGTTAAGTACGGTCTCTAACTTACTTCGGTTGTACAAAGGTAACGATCGCTAACGCGGTAATAATCTAAAGTTTCCGGTAATTGATAGGCGGTTGACAGCGGCGGCCACAGCCACTTGAGCTGCGCGTTCGCAGCGTACGCAGCGATCGAGCGTTTCAATTTGCACGAAGTGAAATACAAAAGCCTATAGTACGGAGCAGAAGGTGTGGATATATGCAGATTGGGCCTGTGTCGGACTGTCTGGTCTAAAGGATACGATCCATGACATGACGGAATCGTGCGTATATATATATACGCAGAATCGGATTGAAATCGCTTAATCCAAAGAATCAATACATAAAGCAAGCGAAGATAACTGGAAAAAGCGGCGCGGAATCAAGCGCAACTGCAGGTAAACTGCCCCGGACTGTTTCACAAATGGAAAAAATGACGAGTGCATGGAAGTACGCGTCCATGCAGTGACTACGTGGAAATGTTGGTCCAAAGTGATCGATAGAATTACGATGGCAGGTGCATCACAGACGAAGGCGCTTAACAGCAGAGCACAGATTTCACGTCAGGAACTACGACTACCTACCAAAATGCAATGAAAGTTAGTAGTGAATTAGAAGGATGAATAGACTCCTTAGTTTTGCACGGGCTATGCACTTCAATGCCTAGAAAATAACACACTAAATTTTTGAGTGACTGAGCCACTAGATGATAGAACCTCTTTTATCTCGCACTTCCGCTGCAATTTTCAGGTACTGCCAGCTAAATGAATGCTCATTATCTTGTTTCCGAGAGCCACACGTTGGATAGCAACCCCAGGCATAATGACGCCACCAATATTCATGAAATCTGGCAGTGAAATGAGCAAAGTAATAGGGGAACTGCTCTTCGGCTTGGAAAACACAGAGTCAGAGAAGAGTAAGAAAACAATAAAAACTGGATCGGATCTAAGCGAGCTTTATAATAATTCTACGTTAGTGGAGTACATGAATTTCAATGTTTCTGAATTTTGCCAAAGTTGGGTATGAGATCAGATTTTGCCTGTATCTCCAAGAGGAGAAACTTATAAAAGGTACGTATGTTTTTTTTTTTTTTTTTTGGTAAGACTTATCTGAATTCATTAACATCGAAAAGTACCTGATGAGATATTTTAGCCATGTGAAAGGACGATACAAAATTATATACCAGCTGATAAATGGCAATACCAAAACTTTTTACCCGATAAACCAAGTTGAAAAATGAAAGACATGCTCTTAGCTTAGCTACACTCAAGCGCGGCAGGCCACATTACGCTGCACAGTTATTCCGTAGTACCTAATAAACTATACGAAATGTGAAAACCAGTGGTTCTATCTGACAATTAATTAAAAAAAAAACGCTAAAGCAAACATAAAAAAATCACATATTACATCTAGTTTATACCACGAACAGTGACAAAATTCCCAGAAATACCAAAACACAGCAACACCAAAAGATGACTTCAACCACGCACACACAAACAGTGCAAACTAAGATAACACAACCCCCCCCCTTCCAAAAAGAATTATAATAAACGATACAGTACATGCCGTCAGCAGGAGGAAACCACCAACGCACATTACATCAGCATAGCACTAACACATCTGAGAATAAACAACTATTCATTACTCAAAGAAAATGAACACAAATTTTCGCCGGACGCCAACCCAACATCCTCATGACCGCTACATATGTGATTAACATATGCAAGTCTTCAAATCAACACAAACTCGCCAAACTTACACTCTCCTCGTTGTGTAAGGAGTCAAGGGGACCGCCAGACCTCCTCCCCCACTGGTCAGGGTTGAAGGGATGAGGACTGGGTGAGGGACCGTCGTCTCTCCTATGTAGGGTGGAGGGGGGCACTGACCAATAAGCAATGAAAAACTCAAATTAAAAACAATAAATGCATTAGGTCAAAGAACGGTTACGTGTGCACGCAGCGAGTACGTCGAAATTATCAACAAGTGTATTCTTTAATGTTTATTGAAATAATACAAATTTTGGTTATTCCAATCATCACGCTTTCTGTAACAGCGAAGTCACTGTAAAAATCTACTGCTGAGAATAACATACTGCTACTGCATATGAATGTACTGGGCTTCATCTGCTCACAAAATTCAGGCAAGAAATAAGAAATAAATAAATAAATAAATAAGAAAATTTCCGTTCAACTTGATCAAAGCGACCGAATTTGAAAGTGACATATCTCACCGGACCAAACGTTATCTAATTACCGCAGTTTACGAAGTTTAGTTCACCTTTTTTTTCAATTTGATGTCGACTCCTGCTCTACATGCTTTGCCGCATACAAAACTGAATGGTAGTGTAAAAAAAAAACAACAAGAAAGAACATTTGTTACTTAAATCCTCAAGACCACGCAAATATCTGTTTGACTTCAGTATTACTACTAATATCATAACTAATATTATTACTATCTCTGATAAATTTGAGTTGTTTACTATATAGATAGACATTAGTAATACAGATACACATAATTTAGTACAGAGAAACTGAAATCTTGGAATAATTATACACTACAATTTTCTACAGCGATATATCCAATGCATAGCCCCTATATGTTCTGTACCTATACCTATAGGAGGATGTTCGGACGAAGTTCAGGTTCTGTTGAATCACAGCTATAGTGCCTAAAGGGAGAGCTAGCAACGATTTATCTCCACAGTACATGCAACCGCTAAAAGCAAGCCTATCTGGTTCTCTTTGAAATAAGAATCCAGCAAAGTTTTGAGCTCCGTAATTTTCACATTAATAGCATTTTGGATGTGCCGCGGTATTTTGCTGGAAAGTTAAACATAGGAGTTTTGGGGCTAATCAAGTTACAAATTCCAGTGTGGTTGCATTAAATAGTGAGTGTTAAAAGTTTTTTATATAGTGAGACATCGGCTGTACGTGGGTATATTATTAGGGAGAAAAGTGGTTTCAAAACCGTAGCGTGACTCTTTATACTAACTCGCACATATGGTAAATTGGGACGACAGCGTCTCAGTGCAGAGTTTTGTTAAGCACTCGGTGAACTTGTGAAAGATTTGGGACGTTATATAGAACAGATTGATCAAATTTAAGCAAGATATAATTGTATAGTATACATCCAGAAATTGCATCATTGTAAGGAATAGTACAGCTCGGTACAATACTGAATTAGATGTGTACAATACTTCCACGGTGCTTACCACAGAGAAATCGCCAACGGATATCATTGAAAATTACATTTTCTTCTGACAAATACATAATGAGCTCATAAGTAATAAAATATGTTAGACAAAGTATTTTCTTTGCTCAGTGTATCATACCTGATATATATCGTGGTAATTTAAGAATTTCAGGCTTCAACTGGAATCTTGTCTTATCGTATGACTGGAAAGCAGTGACTGCTGTCATTATTGGTTTAATGACATGCATTAAGTTGAGTGGAGTCGAAACGTACTGTATTTTTTATACGAAATAGAATATCGTTACAAATTTGACACGCAATGTTGAAAATAGCACATGAAAAGTCCATGCGTCCTTATCGATTATCACAAGGCATGCTTTCTTTTCCTTAAATCGTCGGACCTTGAAGTCTCTCAATTTTCTAATGGTCATGCCTGCCAAGAGCTATGCATTATGATTGTTTGCTTCAATCGGTTAGCCTACGTGCAGGTAGCAACATATTCCCACGCCTTACCTGTTAGCCTACTAGCTTCTCAGGCTAAGTGTCAGACTAGCCGTACATAACATACTACCTCCGAAGATTCGTAGAAGATCAATAACTTTCATGAATGTTCTAGTGCGTTTCATGAACGCACTAGTACTACAATGCATGGAATGTAGTAGAACTAGTAATAACCACAAACTTATCGCAGAGGGTTTCCGTTTCGCGCGTGAAAATTCACAAATTTACTTTTGGGTGGCAGGGGCTCAGATCTGAGCACGGAAACTAAGGCATCGTCTCCTAGCTTTGGAATGGGTCTCTCTTTCCGTCCATCTAATTCTTTAATGGTTAAAACTATATTGGGATCAAACTCTGCAATACATAAAAACAGATGATCAGAGGAGTTGGCGGTGACTTTCAAAACACCAATTAAATTTGTTAACGAATTAATTTACTTTTGGAACAACTGTTACAACAACTTTTATATGTGCTACGGAAATAGTTTACTTTCACTTTCTGAATGCCCTTTATATTCGCTAAAGAATAAATCTGCCTTTTGAACAGCCCTTACACCTGTTACAGAATTAATGTATTTTACAGTCACCATTTACCTTTCTCTGTCAGAGAATTAATCTACTTTCCGAGCACACTTTACATTTGTTACAGGAATTAATCTACATTTGGTAGGCCGAACAGCGGCCGACCGCAGGTTGGGACATGCAGGCGCCGATATCATCCACTAAATGGCCAAATAACGGAGCCACGATGACTACTTTGTTTTGGTCGCCTTCCGCCATAATGGCACCGACTGAGCTGTAACGCACGGGGGGAAGTACGAGCGGTGGTCAAGAAAGGTCCCGCGGTAAAATTTTATCCCATTTTTTTTTTTTTGCAATGCAATACTTGTACTTATATAAAATTGTGTCTCTCTCTACGTGACGCTCGGAATGATAATTAGAAAGTTTATCACGTCAGATGGTTTTAGCAATGCAGAGCAAAGAAGTTGAAATAAAAATTTGAGGAAAAAAGCATTTACTCAGGCAGGTATCGGGAAAATTGAGAATAATTCTTGCTTGTTCTCGACGTGGAGTACAAAAGTACTGACATTTCATCATTATTGCAGTAAGTGATTCAATGTAACTGCACTTCAGGTGGGGATGATCTTGAGCCTAACTGTCGTCACTACGACAAACCAACGAAAACGGACAGGCACTTCACCGGTATTTTCGAAGGAAAATTTACGCTGATGACGTCACAGTGTCATTCGTCGCTTATACCATAAGTTCGTGGACAAGATATGAGTTTAGTGTAGATAACTCCAGCCATAGACTAAGGAAGACACAGGCCGGCAGTTCTTCAGCATTTTTGCAGGTAAATTGTGTCTTAATAATGACATCACAGTCCTCACTTCGTTATTTTGTTCATAAGTTGGTATACAGGATACAAGTTGCCGCTCAAAATTTTTTGCCGGTCTTTAATCTATCTACTATATAATAATTCACGTCGTGTTTTTATTTATTTATTTATTTATTTATTTATTTATTTATTTATATATTTATATCTTTCCTGTCACGCTCTATGGGAATAAGATAGG